>QZGG01001317.1:0-69911 GCA_006409495.1 Sedum album | reverse complement strand
TGAAGTAGACTACTTTGAGAAAATTATACAGCCCATCTCCAAGTATGAGAGCAATTGATATAAAAACCTGGAAACAGCATTTCAACGAATTTAGTCTTCAGCTTACTATGAGAATAAAGATGCTATAATTACTTAAAAAGGAAATGCAGAAGTAACGATATCGGATATTGTTATAAGTTGTGAATATCTGTACAAACCTTGTAACCATTCAGACTTTTCATACTGCTGCTTTCAACTGTTCCAGGAAACCAAGTTCCTTTGAGACCCCCTATTAGGGGCCACATAATACCCCAAGATAACACAGCACCACATAATAACGATAAGTTCACCAAGTGGGAGCATATCATTCCCGCGCCTATGTAAGTAGCGCTAAAGTCGAAATAGAATCTGCAGAAGAAGTTCGGTTTTATCAGTACCTATCACAGTGCAGATAGTATTTTGGAGGGCATGGCTGACAGCAAATGGAGATATAGAACACCTACGTTTGCCGCCAAGCTGTTAGGCCAAATGTGGGAAATGCTACGAATCCACAATTCGACCCACTCACTCCTGAGAAAAACCATTGAAAAAAGCCCCAAAGGAAACTCATAGAGAAGAACTTCACAAATCCTCGAACTTGCTTCCTGTAAGAATGTGGGATACGCTGCTTATGAGTGACATATTTCTAGACTTGAACATATAAATAAAAAGTAAAGTGACAGGGTGCAGTCATTACTTGGCCATTTTATCTCCATTTTTTGTGTGAAATCCATTGATTAGAACGGCTGTGGCTGTCCCACTCGGATAGCTTAACTTGCAGTCAATGATCATCATCTGTTTACGACAATAAAACACAACAATACTCTTTAGCCCACATGTAACAAATCAGAGACAAGATAACTAACAATGAGCAGACACCAGACCTTTCGTAAAGGAACTAGCGCTAGCAAGCCAACAAAATTACTAACAAACATAAATCCCGTCATCCAACCTACACCAGGCTCCTTATGACTCCCCGCATTGTTCCCTGGTGTCGTCACTCCCGCTTGCTCATATGTTCTCCTATTCAATCCCAACAAATACGACCCAAAACCACCTACAACAACAAATCTTATCCATCAGCCATTAAATTTAAACACTTGAAGCACTTCATCAGCAACGCGCAAAAGATCAAACAAAATCCAACAGCGAACCTGCAAGACCAATACTATAACATGCAACAGCGCAAGTCTGTATAACAGTATTCTCCTGTCTCGTAAACGGCTTAGTAACAAATCCAGCTTTATGCACCAACTGAGTCCACGTCTTGATAAACACAAACGCCAACAATGCAGCAGACACATTCAAATTAGGTACTAACCCTGTAGTCAAATTAAGCTTCATAACAATCACACTATAAATCACACCAATAACTAAACTAGCTACAAGCCCTCTCAACGTGATCTGCTTCATCCATGGCTCTATTCTCTTCACCTCATCTTCAATATCTGGGTCTTCAATCTCCATAGGGTTGAGCTCCGGCGATCGAGTATCCATTTAGAGATTTGATTGGATTAGGGTTCAATCGGGATTGGGTTATGTAAATATGGGGATGCGGAGGAGGCATTGAGTGAATGTGTGTTGTACTGGAAAGTACGAGGAAGATGTAAAATTGTACTGCAGGGGGCACGCGAAAAGAGGAAACGAAGCGTACGATTGTTGGGTTGGTCGGATGTTGTGTGATTGATTATTCGGTCGGATTTTACCTGAAATGGTTAGTGTGGTGGTTGAACGAAGCGTCAATACAAAGGTGATCAATTAGAAAGTATACTTCCTTTTATGACCTTTTTGATTGATTCAAAAAGAAAAATTTACTCTTTAAAAAGAATTAACGAACTTAAGAAATGTACGTGTATGGTTCTGGTTCATGAACCATAGCAGTCAAGGTTGTACAAAAATACAATGTTGGTTCAACTTTTGTACATATTTGGTTCATGAATCATAACACTCGGTTATACAAAAATACGTTGTTGGTTCAGCTTTTGTACATATTTGGTTCATGAATCATAAAATCAAAGTCATAGAAAAATATAAAAAAGATTCAGATTTTGTATATATTTGGTTCATGAACCATAACAATAAGATCTTTACTCAATAAACTTACAATAATATCCAAACATCATAGAAAAATCAAAGCTTTAATTTGTTCGGAAAGTAGAAGCAAAATGGCGATAACAAAGAAGTTGCCGTCCCAGTCCTCCCAAACCCACCGCCTTCAAAATCCCTTCCCCCTCCACTACCCATCACCACCGCAAGCTCCACCCGTAGCCCCAATCCTCACCAACCTCCACCACCAAAACTCTAAACCCCACTAAACCTCAATAATCCATCGCCGACCCAAAACTAGACTCGGCTAGCCTAGCTTCATACCCTAATTGATTCGTGGCCGTCACTAGTTTTTGAGTTAAGCTGCTTAAGCATCTGCGAAATCAGATCTGTGAAATTCAATTAATTTTGGATTTCCTCAAATCAAGATAACTGCTTAAATTAATTGTTTATTTCATGACTAATTTGTCCCTGATTTTATTTTACTAATATATTTTAATTTAAATAATGATTTTATTTTAAAATTTGATGGAGATCTGAACCATACATTTTCATGATCCAATGGTTCATATTGTGTTTTATATTATATCTTATATGTCTGTTTCACCAGATCCTTACTTTTCATTTTAATGTGTGTTAATTCATTTTTAATTAAATTGTAATACAAGTGTGCCAAAATACGGGAGCGGTAGAGAAAAATGATTTTAAATCTCATATGTTAATTTAAATCATAACCGAATAAGATGATGTCTTACGGTTTCACACGTGTATAGTTGTCTCATCTGAACCTAATTCATTACACAAAAAAACATTAATTTAATGTAAGATAAAGAACAAAATTTGAATTGTTGATTTGATTAATTTAACGATTGATATTAAAATTAGTTTTTATTAAAATTGGTAATTTAATTTACAAAAAATAATGGAATGTTGGATTGGATGTTTTTACTTTTAATATTATCCGTTTAATTATTAATAAATAAACAATTAAAATTTTGTTCTACCATATTTCCAATTTGAGTAGGATATAAATGTCGCGTGCGCTAAATGGGCCGCCACGGTCATTACTGGCCCAACAAGAAACCGTGGTTAGAGAAAAAATAGCAAGCTCCGAGACGGCCTCAACTCATCTGCCAACTCATCAATCAGTTTCGACGGCGAAGCCCTAATCCTCCGTCCAAATCCTCTCTGCGGAAAATTCCTCAGCTCAAAATCAATCGGTCAACGTATGGAAGGTCAAGGTTCACCTTCTCAAAGATTCCTTCAGGAATTGGTGCTTTACGCCGCTAGCGCTGCCCTCAGTTGCTTAGTCCTCTTCGCCGGTCTCCGACATCTCGATCCCAATCGTGAAGCTTCCAAAAAGGCTCTTGAACATAAGAAGGAAATCGCCAAGCGACTCGGCCGTCCTCTCGTCAACACAAACCCCTATGAGGTACCTGAAACTACGTAATTTTGATGTTATAAACTACTAAACTACGACGTTTTGTCTGTATTGTTACTCTGTCCAATTCCATTGAAATTAAATGGCTTTCAGGATGTGATAGCATGTGATGTGATAAATCCGGATCATATAGATGTGGAGTTTGAGTCGATAGGAGGTTTGGATGATATTAAGCAAGCTTTGTTTGAGCTTGTGATTCTGCCTCTGAAACGGCCGGATATATTTTCAAGAGGGAAGCTACTTGGTCCACAGAAAGGTGTGTTGTTGTATGGACCGCCGGGGACAGGAAAAACTATGCTGGCAAAAGCTATCGCTAAGGAATCTGGTGCTGTGTTTATTAATGTTAGAGTTGCTAATTTGATGAGTAAATGGTTTGGCGATGCGCAGAAGCTTGGTGAGTGTGATCTTTCTGATTCTTTGCCATTTCATATAATGTAAAGGTGTCAACTTGGTAAATAACGAGTACATATATCGAAAATTTGCTACAGGAACTCTCTGTTTTATTATAAGAACATTATTCCAAACATTGTTTAGTTTAGGCGGATAGTTTTATCTTTAAATATTTTCTGATTGATATGTAGTTAAGATGTGTAATTCAAGCATATGTGAAAGGCCTAAGCTTTTGAATACATTTTTTAGATAGTGATCTAACCTCTGAAATTAAAAGAACCAAATTTATTTATTAAAGAAATTTTTGACCATGAATGTGTGTTTCCTGTAGCGGTAACTTACTAGTCAGTATTCCACGAGATGCTCTATCATGAATGCTTATAAGGATTTATATTCTACAATTAGGATACCGTCAAAATATATCTTTTACCATGTCTAGAGAATCATACTTTTCTGCTGTATTTTGATTCTGTGTTGATGATTAGTAATCAAATTGTATTTTCCAAAATGCAGTGTCTGCTGTTTTTAGTTTGGCCCACAAGCTTCAACCTGCAATAATCTTCATTGATGAGGTAGATAGTTTTTTGGGTCAACGTCGATCAACAGATCATGAAGCCATGGCTAACATGAAGACGGAATTCATGGCATTGTGGGATGGCTTCACCACTGACCGTAAGTATTTCACTTGTTTGTATCTTGTGCTTTTTCTCATTTAATTATGTTTTGAAAACAGTGTTGTCAGCTTGTGCTGATCACTTGACTTTGTACATCTCATCAATAAATTTATAATCAGCTTGCTTGATTTTCCTAATTCTACTAGAAACAATCTTCATTCACTTTCATAAGCGACACCATCGTAATTTATGATGTGGAAGGATGTGTGTGCGCCTTGTACTCTTACCAAGGAAGCTAGTATATAAACTTACAGTGTTGTTAATTATTTACAGAGAACGCACGAGTTATGGTCCTTGCTGCAACTAACCGTCCATCAGAACTTGATGAGGCTATTCTCAGGCGCCTTCCTCAAGCATTTGAGATTGGATTACCCGATTGTAAAGAAAGGGCTGCGATATTAAAAGTTGTGTTGAAGAATGAAAAAATTGATGAAAATATCAACTTTGACCACATCGCAAGGTTATGTGAAGGTTACAGTGGTTCTGATATTCTTGAGCTTTGCAAGAAAGCTGCATACTTCCCTGTTAGGGATCTTCTGAAGGCTGAGAAAGAAGGAAAATATTTTGGGGTGAGAACTGATATTGATTTCTGTTTGATGTTTAGACCATGAACAGTTGACAAAAATCTTGATCCCTTGGTTGAGTGAATTTTTAATTACATATCACACGTATCTGCTTTTGCTCATTTGTTTATTCTTTTACTGTGTTATATATTGACTTCAAAGATCTTCAGTTTGTTTTGAGCAGATTTAAAACAATGACCTTGGTCATTAAATAGCTGCATGTTTTATTGTGGTATATCAATTTGATGCCCTATTTGGGCTTCTAGATTTATAATTTGTCAAATCATTGTATTTTTCTTATCATTGTTGAGCAATTGTTGAACTATATGTGATGATAACATGCTTATGATTTATTACGCAGGAGCCAAGAGCAATAACACAAGAAGATTTTGAAAAGGTTCTTGCGACTTCTAAGAAAACTAAAGTTGCTGCAAATGAATTCAACAGATTAAGCTTGCAGTCAATGGGATTGTCCAGACAACGAGACTCGGAAGACTATCAGGTGCAAGCTGCTATCAGTGAGTTGTCCAAGTTGGTTATGTCGCAGATAGCAAACCTCCAATCAGATGATAACGAAGAGGCGTAATATCTACTGAATCCTCCTATCCACGTGACTGGTAGTAACCACATGTATAAATTATTTATCCAGAGTTTTGTCATCTGCTAAAGCACCATCAGTAAGCAGTTCAAATCTTCCACAAAGAAGCTGTCCTCCATTTGGAATCCTGAATGTCTTACATTTTGGCATAGGCTGATATTATTCATTTACATCTAGCAATTTCCAATTAGTCTGCACTTGGTCAATAAATTGCACTAAATTATATCTTCATTGTCATTTAGTTAAATAGTTATCTGAGAATTCTACTGCTTTGAGAATTCTTATTTTAATTTTCCTTGTCCATACAAACATCAGCTGCCCAGCTTATTTCAAGATAGTATCACTTGTAATTGTTGTTGAGAGCTTGACAGCGCCATCTCAAAAATCCACAGTGCCATTAGCAGAGCCCATCCCTGATACATCCAAGTGCCTCCTGCACAAACAGCTTCCGAATCTTTATTGCTACTGAAATTAATTATGGAAGGATCCGTAGCTAATTCACTGAAACTGAACTTTCCCTAAGTTTCCATAACCTATCACTTGTAATTGTGTAAGTAGTGAATTGTGATCCTCTCTTATTTTAAAAAAAATTCCTACATTCATGAATGTCCGTATTAGATGGGCCACAACAAAGCCAGTGACCCGGATATTCGTGGAGAAATTGTAATGTGCCACAGGTGCGGATTAAGGTAAGCGCTTTGCTATCGAAGAGATTTTGGACAAAACAATCCTTAAATTTTGCTTTCCAACATATTTTGGGTTTAAAGGTATTTGGATAAATTCAATAAATTACTCTCATACTCACAAAATTCTAAAATAGATGGTGCTTTGGGCATGCGGGCATTTTAGTCTTTATGGGACTGTATGCACCGAGACTTGGATATTGCAAAAACTTCAAACTTTATTGCTTAATTTATTACAACACTCCAGCTTTGCGTCAACATTTGGCTATTGCAATCAAACGGCAACCGGCCTTTTTCTTTGCAGCCAGCTCAGCACTACTGTACTCATGCAACAAGTGTATTTAGACGCTTTAAGATTTTAATTATCTTTCACATCTCTTATGACTTTACAAGACACTCAGTATAGTGTGATTCGAAGTGTAACATGCAAGCAACATCGAGTGGGAGTAGTGGAAGGTATATGAGTGACAAAGACTGAGATGCTTCAACTCCCGACATAGATTAAAGAATCTCACATAAGACATGCAGATGAAGGACAATGTCCAGATGAGAGAAGTTGAGCATTGGAAATGATAATGAAAGAAAGAAACTACGGAGTGCAATATATAAATCTAGATCAGTAGATCACAACACATCTTTCACTCATTAGTCCACACCACATGAACATCTTACACATGCCATATCAACCGGTCAAATATATAGGAGAGTGAAAACTGAAAATGCAACCAAAAAGTTTGCAATATGGGTGAAAACCCTAACTATAAGTCATATGGGTTTTCAACTGGCTGATGACTTAGTGGTAACCTTGTAATATAACCATAATGGCATAATGTACACAAAAGTCCATAAAAAGAGAAAACAATACATGAAAATACAAGGACAAGGGAAGAGAATATTTATCATGAGTGAAAGCTAGAGAAAACCAAATCCCAGTTAGTTTTTAAATATATAAACTTCCCAAGAAAAATGCTCACACCGATCCAATTTGTAAAGCTGATTAAATTAAACTTAAACATCATCATCAGTCATCCACCGAATGATCTTTGTTACCAGCAGCCACATTTTTGTACTTCCACGAGTAGAATAAATATATCTCACCATGATCCACCACTTAGCATACCAGTCCAGAACCCCGCACTTGACCCATTATCTCCTCCATTACCACCTTGAACTGATGATGATGGTGATCTATTAATATTATGCTGATGATCAAACTGAACATCACTACCAGCAGCAGCTGCCGAAGCACTTTGGACTTGCTTTTGATGCTCACTGTTCATGTTTTGATCTTGTTGGTTAAAAGGAAAGAGAAGCCTCATACCTCCAGCATTACCATCACTTCTTTGCTGTTGGACCCCAAGCTGTAAATTTGATGCTTCATAGCCATCATGATCCCTGTTGAACCCGTCCAATGAAAAATTCAGACTGCTTGGTTTGAATTGATCTTGATGGATTAGAGGAAACCCTGCAGAGGTGAAAATTGATGCACTTGTTGAGTTGTTAGTGCGATGATGCTCTAGGGGGTTCATCAGTGAACTCATCATCTCTCTGCTTGAGTCATGACCAAGAAAACTATTTTTGAAAATCCCCATGGGCGGTAAGAGAGGTGTCATGTTGGTGGAATTAGGGTTTGGAAGATGATGGGGTGGTAATTTAGTATTGGATATATGATCAGTGCTGAAATTGGTTTAGTGGTTGTAAAGTAGTAGGTTAGGGTACTGATGATGACGGTGGAGATCATCATGAGTTGCTGTAGTTGGGTGTGAAGGAAATGAGAGGTTGAGATCATGACCTTGATTGGCTTGTGCTCGGGCCTGCACTGCTGCTGTTAGTACTGATGATGCAGTTGCAACAGATGATGATGATCTTCTGTTCTTTCTTGAACCACCACCAACAGGTACATTCCTAAGTGATCCACCTGCAGTCCAGTACCTTCTACAAGTCTTACAGAAGTACCTTGGCTGAGACAGACTATAATTGTTGTAGTAGCAGAATTTGGTGTTGACTGAATTGCATCTTGGACAATTCACTATTTGGTCTTTTTGTGGCCTTGCTAAGGTTTTCTTTTGCTGATCTATTGATCCAGATGCGCTTGGATTACCCACACCTTTAACAGCAACTCCAAAACCCTAAAATCGTCAAACACAACCACTCAAATATAAGATCATCAAAACCATCTTCCTCAAATTCAACACAATAATAAAAGCAAAGAGAAACAAACAACCAAAATTCAAACAAAGTACAGGCTCTTTAACTCTCCTTGGTGGTGCTGGTAGAGCATGTTCTTAAAATTTGTGACTGGTGAAAAGTGGAGGACAAGATAAAGAAAAGTGAAAAAAATTAAAAGTAGCAAAGAGATAAACATATAGTGCAGGACTAGTACTACTTTCCCAGAGAGCTTTTAAAGCTCAGCACTTTAGTGTTGTATTTCAACAAAGATTAGTGGGAACTGAATAGAAACACACACATAATAACAACATATGTATGTATCAGCACTCTCTAAAAGTTTTTGCTGTACAAATCCTGGTCTCAATCCCCAACACATACCGTGTAGTCTGTAGAGAATACCAACCAAAGATGATAATAACAAGATGTCATATAGAAAATAGGGGGAGACAACCAGCCTTTGTTCAATATATACCTGTGGCCACTGAGCAGAGTTATCCATGGAGAGAGACACACACACAAGCAGATCAAACGATGATGAGCAGAATGGAAAAAAGGGAGGACGGGGTTCTTGGAGGTAGCAATATCACAGATCACAACACAAAACCAGAGGAAAAGAGATGGCTACACATTAATATTATGATGTGGTTTTCATCGTCATCCATGTTATTGTTCTTCTTCACATACTGCTATCAAGAGAGAGAAAACCTAGAGATAGAAAGAAGGATTCATTATTTTGTCCACTTGTTGGATAGATTTTCCTAATGCTTTTCCTTAACTTGGAATATCTTTGTTGCTAGGTCATGGATCAATATGAATAGTTAACATTTCGATGACGAAACATTGTTGTGCAATCAGTCCTGCAAATATTAGTATTATAATGGTACAAATGATGCAGTCGAAGGGAGAATAATGATAATGACATTCCTTGTTTGTGTATTTGTATATGGTGTATGTGGGCCAGGAGTGTGTGGACAGTAGTGGGTTGATTTCTGACCAGAGAATGTGGAATATATATTTATGTTTATTCTTTTCATATATCTTTTCAATGTTTCTATCAGCCTCCATGCTTCAACTATTCCTTAGCTCTTTAAATCAATCACAACTCACAAGTAGGTACATGTGTAAAAATACTCTCCCTCTTCTGACTCCTCATTTCAAGCTAGACGTGCCTGGCTTTGGAGATTAATAAGATGTACATTTTGATGGGGAAATGGGGTGCGTTTTCTTGTTCTAACTTGAAAGTTGAAACCCTAGCTAGAGAAGTCATCCATCTGATGCATGATGGGCTGGATGGCATATTGTGAGTGTGGGTTAGTGATGCTCTAGCTAGTGGGCATCACTATATATCAGAGGAAACGAATATTAAAGCAGGCACACATGACAGCCATTGGTTGGGGGTGTTGTTCACTTTTGACTCGTGTTGATATTCAATTATGGACGCTGTCGGGTGACCTACATAATGTGGCTGCACTGCTAGAGCCACTCGCCTCCGTGCTTGGTGGTTTCATTTTTCAGATATTCAGTTTTTAACATTTTGGCCCTTACTGTGAGGATTTTGTACATTTACAGTCATCTGATCAATTCTTGTCCGACATTATTTCATGACATATGAACACTAAAATTCACATTTGTTAAACGTTCTGTTGAATACGCTAGAGCATCTACAATGTTAGTTGAAGGAACGGTCACCCATTGCATGCTGTTCTAGCACATCCAAAATATTAATTTATCTGAATACAGAATTCTAAAACCAAAACATGTTCAAATCTTCTGAATAAACAATTTTTAAGATCGGTGCGGATGCTCTTAGAAGCCAGTACTTTGCGCATTATGGATCTTCACATATTTATATGTATATACGTGACAACTATGAAGTGCCAAGCATAAAGAACTAAAGAAGAGTTTGTGGGGCTGTGGAGTAGTGTATCTACGCAGAGGAAGAAGATTCTAAGCACCATCTAACAGCATGTCAAACCCTTTCCAGCAAAAGTCTGTCAGTTCACAGTTGGCATAATGTGGTTAATGAGAACTACGACATGCTGGACTCACCAGTTCGTGTCTTGTCCTTCTCAATGCAATGCGTATATGAGGATTAGAAGCCTGCACTGGCACATCATGGTATCGAACCAAGCACACATACCAACCATTTATAGTTAGTCATATACAAGGATCGATCAAAATAGTGAGAATGCATTTGCTGCTGAGTTGTCTACAGGGTAGGTGTAAGATTTTGGATTTAGTCTGTGTCTCAATTACGTACCAAACCATATGATGATGATACATTAGGAAACAAGAGGATGCCCTCCATGTAGATATACCTAACCCTAACCTAACTTAGTCATATACTTAATTCAATGCAGTGAAAATAATGCAAAGTTCCTTGCTTTCTTATCTCTTTTCACTGACATAAGTAAAACCGATTATGTATCAAAGCAATGTTGTGTACACAATTTAATAAATTAGTTCAATATGACATTACTTGCTTGACTTATACCTTACATGTGTCCTCCGCTTTAAATTCAAAGATCATCCTGTTTGGCGAGGAAATGACTCTTATTCCGAAAAAACAACGTATGGCAGGCATTTTCAAAAGATGCTCAAGGCAAATATGTTAAATAGGCTAATCATTTAACTTGCAGACATCGATGAATTTCTGTACAGCGTTGTGGTATTGGGTTCCCTGCATATGAAAAATAAAAAATATCAGAAACTAATAGCCACCAGAACCCAGTGTTTAGAAGACAGGCATGATAAGCAGCTACATAGCAATTAACTAACGCATGTCTATATAAATAATGTTACTTATATCAAGTAATCAACATCATTAGCAAAAATAACAGACGTCTGTAAAACGATGTGTGAAGTCTACAATCAAGTACTATCATACTTCAGTTCACCTACAGCTTGATATTATTGTAAGATACTCTCTCCGTCCCATAAAGTTTGTCCATTTTTATTATTATTTGTGAGGTATAAAATAATCAAAGTGGACAAACATAGTGGGACGAAGGGAGTATGTGGAATGTGCCTACCTCCCAGTATAATTGGTGACAGTCTCTGCACTGCCAGAATTCGATATCTTTGTTGTACAAACAGCTAGGGATTTTTTGAAAGCCTTTTGCTGCTTCAACAGCCTCCTCAGAAGATAAGGGTTTCTGAATGAAGCTGCCATTACATTTTGTGCATCTTGACATTAGCCGATCCTCATCAATCTTTAGTTGAAATGTTTCAATGACCTGTACAAGGTATAATTGGATTTCAGTTCAGGTCCTTACATATCAAATACCTCGTGAGCGTGATTGTAACTGATAGAAAGAATAATTACAGATTATATTACTATAATTATTCTCTCATGCATTATTTTAGGTTAGGAAACATACTAAGCCAATACAGCTTTCCTAATCCAATAATCAAAAGTTGATATTAAAGAGAATAAACAAAAATGCGATGAAAACAGAACAGCTTTAACAAATAAGAAACTTACCTCAAAGTCAACCCAATTTTATCATGGTTGTTTGAACGTACACAACATAAAACTAGGCTGGGTTTTCCTCAGTGATCCTAGGTTTGAATATGCCTCTTTTTATAATCATACTTAACTTTCTGTCACAAATATAATCCAAAACCGCTTTCATTCGATCTTTACACATGTAAGTTTTCTAATCTAACCTTAGCACAAGCTCATCCATTGAATTGTACATATACTATACATATGCACGGTGCTACCATCTTAAGCAATCTCACTTTCTAAGCTAAGCATCTCCTAATTCCACTTTACTCACATATTGCAAAGTATGAAATTTCTGCTATACCCACGACATATATTGTCTCTTTACTTTCTAAAACTCTGATTCATAAATTATTCAAAATACACATACAATAGACAATCTGACATACACTACATACCTCAAGCAATTGGTCATTCTTTAGAAGATTCTTCACTCTGTATATCTGACCAGATAGTAGGTACTCATGTCTCAAAAGCTTTGCATCCCGCGTCAACAAAACTCTTTTCTCTCTATAAGCTTGATCAATTAATTCTCTGGTAGTAAGCAAATGATAACCTTAAAAAATTAACTGCTTGACACATTGTGCATTACAAAGGAACAAGAACAGATATGTGCCACGTGATCTAAAATAAAGTTGGCACCATGCAGTAGATGGAGTATTATTAACGAGAGCCAACCTGGCTTCGGGCTTCTTATTAGATGGAACTGCAGCGTCAATGCCAACACATCTTAAATGCTTAGCCAAGCCCTCCACCTATGAATATTATCCACAAGATATCATGACGTGACCAAAATTTAAGCAAAGGCTTGGTTGGTACCGTGAAATATATTGCAACTCATACTAGCACGGAAAAAATGATCTACGAAATAACTATATAATTACCATCACATCACATAAAAACTTAGCACAGCCATCACCTCCTGACGAACGGTCCCAAGGAGGAGGTCCCACCCAATCTTCCATTAGTACAGAGAATTTTTTGCTTAACCCATTCGTGGGCCGTTTCCTCCTAGATATTTTGGGTCTCCTATTAGATTCATCCAATTGTATTTTATCTCCATATATATTTACAATTTTCAAAAGAGAATCTTCCATTGGTTTACTATTCAAGAAAGAGGATTTTGTAACTATCCCCTCGATATCCGATTCACCAAATTGATTATCAGATTGTGGACTGTTGGAGAGAACCTGAGAGGCCTCAAGCTTTATATTTTGAAAGCTATCACATAAATCTGACGCCTCAATAGCTTCTGAATCGGCAGAGGGGCGCAAAGTGGTATCACTAATTGAACCACTTCCTGAAAACATATAAAAATTAGGTTGGATGTTTACAAAATCAATAGTGGGGGAAGTCCCATATTCAAAACTACAAGAGACTTAACAAAATGAGAAAATTGTTGAAGCATCAACCGTGCATCATGGAAGAAAAGTGGAAGTCTATAACTTTACATGAAAATTCAAACCATTTATGCAATCCGGCAACATTTTACAGGGAAGTTGAATGCTACATGTGTGAGACTGCACCGTATGATTTATATAAACAAAAAAATAAAAATCTAAATAAATACCGAATTTCAAAATTCACAAAAAAACCTTCTTCATCAATTTTGAGCTGAAAAACTGTAAACAGTTCCAACAAGCACCGAGCATCAGCAGCTGCATATAACTTCTGCTCCTCAGTAAGAGGACGAAATGACCAGTCACTGCATTGTAATTCCTGAAAGTCTCAAAACAAACACTCCGTCAACCTCAGAAAACAGAATGAACATAAAACAATAAAATCTAAAATCACTGAAAGAGAAAGCACCACCTTCGAAAGGGAAATTCCCAACACTTCTCTACAAATAGTTGCCAAACCATTAATATCTTTAGACTTCCTTCCTGACCTACTTGGACGCAGATAGCTGTAAACAACACTGATATCCAAAAAAGGCTCAACCTGAAAAACAACAACAACAACAAACATCTTCTTCAGAATCTCCAAACCTGATAATAAAGAATTAAAGCTCAATCATATGTCGCAAAAAACACGTACTTTATCAAATCCAGGTTCACATCCTTGAGCAGAAAAAGTAGCAGACAAGTAAACCAAATCCTGCTTAAACCTAAACCCTAATTTAAGCACATTAGGAGACTCAAACACGTCCTTTAACAAATCAAAGATTTGAGGAAGAGGCAACGAGAGCAAGTCAAGCAAAAACACGACCGAATCGATCGATTCGGTGTCGTTTTGGCAAGCGATTTGGAGGAGCGTGACGGTGGGGAATGGGGAAGGGGATGATGAGGTGTGGTTGGATCGTGTGGCGGGCTTCCATTCGGCGTCGAGGGCGACGAGTGAGGAACGGTTTAATGAGTGAGTTAAATGAGTGAACTCGGGCGAGTCGAGTGTCGTGACGAGGTGAATGGCGGGATTGGATTCCATCGTTTGTTCGGTTAATTGAAGCTCCGGTGGATCATCGTTGCCGTTATCTTCTTCTTCAGCGTCGTCAACGAGGTGAGCAATTGAACCGTCTCTAATCACTAACGGAGCAAATTGACCCGAGTTGATCGAAGTTAATGTTCGGTTCAATTCTATTTTCTCAGTAAAGTAAAATTGAAAATGGTAAAACAGTATATCAGCAAGCATTTAAAAAGGTGCAGAAGATTATAAACTCATTACCAGTTGAGGTATTTTTGCATTGGCAAGCAGAAATGCATAGTGCAACATGACAGTGTAAACACAGTTTACAGGACTTGTGGGATGGATTTGAATAACCTTTTCATAATTTAACAAAATAAGTTGAGCAAGAGTTGACCATTTACATCAACTAACAATTTCTTCGGAATGACCAAGAGAATCAGCTAGCTTGTACTTTTGGGAGATGCTTCAACCATCCACTGCCACTTTAATGAGCAAAGATCTGCAGGAATGCAACCATCACAATCCTTTATGGTGCTGTCAGCATTATGTTTAATTAGGTATTCAGCAATTGTTTCTCTCTCACATTGTGCGGCATAGTGCAATGGAATCTGGCCTTCATTATCCTTCACTCCACATCCAAAATTGTTAAATGTCAGGAAATAATCGTGTGTAAACATATAAAGTGATATTTTGAGAGATTCTTTTTACCTTGGCATTAACATCGGCATTCTTGGTGATAAGAAGCTCAATCACGCCCTGGTGTCCACGATCTACAGCCCAATGAAGTGGTGTTCTCCCTTCACTATCTGATATTTTTTCAGTAACGGAATCGCTTATAAAACAAATATGAAGCAACTAAGTTATCTTATAAATAGCAGCACAGTTGTATTGGAAATCACTATGAGAGATACAACATAGGAATATAATTGATTAACAGTAGGCATTAACTTGAGTCTTATCATTTCTAATCTCAGCTATTTTGACAAGCCTGCACATGGCTTTGGCAAAATCATAATAGTAGCAACAAAAACATAAGATGTGACAGAAAAGAACTTTTAATTGGAGATGGGAACACAATTGCGGGTATTAAAAGGCTGGGCGACCAACATAAAGCATAAAAAGTAAAGCTTCCGGTAGAAATTTCCACAGCAGAACTTGATATACTCAAGAATACTTGCAAAACTAATAATAAGCATATGATAAATCGCTAATTTAATAGTTTAAACATACAAACCTTTCACATCAACATGGACACCACTATCAATACATTTTAATAGCTTATCTACTTCGCCTTCTCGTGCAAATCCATGGATAGCATCCATTGTCCTGAAAGGATAATATAATTTAGGAACAGAACATCAAGGATCAGATGTGATTTTCAGCAATAAGCGGCTGCACAAAAAGTGAAACAGATCCTTTGTCCATATAACAATCACATCGAAGATTGAACACAGCAAAACTTGATAATTCAATAGATCGCATTACATAAATACAAGACCAATGTTGGATCGGTTTAGAAAAAATGAAGCCTGTGAGATTATAGCAACTCATAATTATAAACTGGAGTCTGAGGACCTTACAAATCATTCCCCGATTCTTCTTCATAAATAAGTGAGCTGAAAACAGGTCCCATTGGCCCATTGGAGTCGCCGCCCGAAGAATTTGTATCCGCAGTTCTGCTTTTCTAATCAATAAACATTATCTACTTTATTATGGCTGACTATATAAACCATGCCACAGAGTAATAATTTGGACTAATCAATATATTAAGCATCATGTTGAAGAACTCACATTACTTGACCCAGCTAACCAAGCTGGGTATAGTTTAGTAACAATTTCTATGTATTTCTGCATAGCATCTTCCGGAGGCATTGCACCCAACTTATGCCATGCTTGCCTATAAAATGATCATCAGGAAATTGAGAAAAATATGCGCACAACATAACCAATCTTTTACAAATTCATCAATTTTTCAAATGAGATATCGCAATTACCCTTCATATTTGAAATCTGTAAGATGTACTCAGGTAATGCAAAACACATGAAAAATTGACAAATGAAGCTTTCAATGTAAGCAACACCCAAATAAGTCATTTAAGCATATTTTAAAATCTAGATTTTAAAAATCAGATATAGACAACACATCAAATTCCAATGTTTGAAGTTTGAACAGTAAGTTCCTAAGTAGTAACTGATAAAACTGAATATATACTCAGCAACTGGACGGAAATATACCATTTAGCGCGAGCAGTCATTTTAATAGCAGACGGCTGGGGAGCAGTGCACGGTCCCTCGGTAGCGATCTTATATAGACCATAAAGCTGCAATTGAACATCACTAGACACCTTCTGCGACAACCTATCCGCCGCAGCAGCAGCCACAAAAGCAGTCGCGGCACTAAACGCCTCATCCAACTCCGTACTCTCCACACCTTCCCAATCATCATCATCCTCACCAACATCATCATTTTCCAAGCTGCACACACTCCCTTTCTCCGCCATCATCGAATCCTCTTCCGAAACCCTGGACACCACGTCATCGTTAGCAATATATTGATCGGTCGGTTCTGGTGATGAGATGAGTGGCTCGGTGTGAGAAAGATCGGTGCGGTGGCGGGTGATTGCGAGATTTTCGTCGCGGAAGGATATGACGATTGAGATGAGTTTAGCGAGAAGGAATGAGAAAATTAGTGCGAGAATTATTGACTGTAGAAGTGGCTGCCACTCGCCTGCGCCGATTTCCATCTCGAGATTTCCGATCTCTAAAACCCTAGCGAATCGAGACCTTCCGATATCAAACTGTTTGATTGACTAGCAACTTTTTTTATTAAATAAAATTGTTTTATTCACTTTCAAGAAATTATAATATTTTCGGTATTTTCTGCTTTAAAACTAAATTATTTTTGATAATTGAACATTATTATATATCTATTTAATATATAAAGCGGAAATGATGATATTAATGGTTATAAAATGAAGTCACATTTCGAATCTCCATCATATCTTATTTTTATTAAATACTAACTATGTCACTAATTAAAATAATTTATCTATTCTATATATAAAGCGAGAAGGGGTGAGTTGACGGTTTTTTTTGAAGCCACAATTCACCTTCCCAAAATACCCTTCCTCAATTTCATATTTATACATTTGATATATCAGCTATAAACTTTTTATAAACTTTATTATAAAAATAAAATTACTTGCACATATATATGTGCAGAAACTACTAGTTATATATTAATTTATAATTATCGTTACAAATAAATATAGTAAAGTAGCATAGATTTTTCTGTGCATTAATACCAGTTTATATGAAATGCGGAAAATAAGCATTTGATGCATTTTTATTAATTTTGCTGACACATTTTATCACATTTCTAGTCTTATAATTACTAAATAAATAAATCACTCTTGGCACCTGAAGCTTATCTATGTGCAAATTCCGAAATCAGAAAGATACAATGTGATGAATGAATGACTTGCTCCAGTGGTTCTTCAGACATCAATATGTGCAATTTCCATAACCTGAAAATGATCCAAAACAAATCCAAGTTGGGATGCAGCTGCAAAGTTGTAGTAAAAATGAACTAGTTTTGGTTTGAAATGTTGTCTCACTTGGATCCATAAACGAGATGAGACCAGTCTGCCGGAAATCACAATCAAATGAGTTCATTCCCATGGATTGGTAGTACATGTTCATGGCATAAGCTGCATGAGCTCTAACTGTATTTGGAAGAAAACATGCACCACCCATCTGAATTTCCCGGCAGTCCAAACCGTGTCCGCACACGTAATCAATGTTGCTCTGCAGGCTCTCATCCGGTGCTTCCGTCTTTGGAATACACCATTGCCGTGATTTTCCACCCGGGTTTGTATTCGGCCCGGTGTTCACTGGTTCGCCTTTTGGAGGTAAATTAGCCCTTGCCTGAAAAACAATGAAACATTACCTGTCAAATTCTTAGGAAGATGTTTTTTGTCAAAAAAAGCTTAGTATAATCTTGTGATGAGTGGCCGTATATGGAGTGAGGGAGGTACCTGAGGTCGAAGAATTCCAATGTCGTAAACCGGAGTCAGGTCGGGTTGAAACAGACCGAAGTTTCTCTCGTGTTCCGGCCCTGGCTTAAGATTTTCATTAAAAAGTGCAAATATGTACGTCTCAAAAGTTCTATGAGGCATAAGTGGTGTCCCAACTCCAGATGCCACATGCCTTGTAAGCTTTCCATTGTATTCAGCTGCACTAGCTGCATCAACTCCAATTTGCCCGATATCTCCCCGAGAAGGCCAGCCAGTTTCGGCAATGACAATCTCCAAGTCTTGGAACCCAAGTAACTTCATGGCTGAATAAGTAGCGTCAAGTTGTGCATCCAACATGTTTGTGTAAACAAGCTTCGTGTTCTCGTCCAGAACTCCAGTATTAGGCCTAAAGAGCGCGTAGTCAATAGTGTTCTCGGAGCAGCCAAAAAATGGATATGGGTTTATCATAAAAGGTGACTTTGTGGCCCTCAAGAAACTCAACAGTGGCTTTAGAACATGACTAGCATAGCCTTGTCGAAATCTTCCATTCGACGGTGGACTTGATTCTGATAAAATGCCTAGAGAATGAGGCGTCGAAACCTGCACTGGTCTACCTAATGAAAACATCACAAGTGCATCATGTAGTGTCTGCATTGCAGGAACAAGGCTGCTAATCATCAGTTTATTCGTCGATGACAATACTTCATTTCCCATAAGGATTCGGACGATATAAACATCAGGAATATAAGCCTGAACATTTTCTGTCACCCATTTTTCAGCAAAAGATGGACTAGTTAAGTTCACAATCTGCTCATTTGGGATGGTGATGGTCACAGCAATTCCTGTATTTGCAAATGCCTTGATGAGTTCAGGATCAAGATCGAATAGACGCACACGGTTGATAATGGTCGTGTCCAAGAGAAAGCGCGCAACTTGAGCTGGTGGAGGAAGGTTGTTTGCTACTGTCCCATAATTAACTCCAACATTTCCTTCAACACCTAAAAATGTCATAAACCAATAAAATGTCATAACTTCACATTATTCAAAGAATCTATAAAAACTGAGGAAGGCTAGCACGGACACCTTGGAGAAATGCAAGTACTGCGAAAACTGTGAAGATCTTTGAAGCAAAATCGACGACACTGCTTATCCGATTCTCCATGGATTTTCGCAAGGAGGATGAAGAATTGAGATTAATATTCTTGAGGTTTACAGATGGGTAATAAAAAAGGAAGACTGACCAGTTAAATTTAGTTTTTGGGTATGGAATCAATTCTAACTTACAAAGCAGGAAAGGTATGATGTGTTAAACTTCAGATTGTTTTGATTCCCTAACAAAAGTTTAAATAGTTTGAAGCTACACTGTGTTATGAAGTGTGATTCCATATCAGAATCAAAACCAAGAACTGTTCGAATTAGCATACAGCAGGTAATCGAGTCAAAGACCGATCAGTATGCGTAAACTTTAAATTATCAAATACAACCGCCCCAGTCTATAATATATATTCATTTTACTACTATTTTGTGCAAAGTAAAATCTGTGCATAGAAGTTGAAATATAAATATTATATTTATTATGAAATGATATTTACATTTTAATTAAATTAAATATCATATAGTAAATAATAAGATTAATAGGAGTATTTTTCAGAACGTAAAGGTGGCTTCGAAAATAACCGTCAATAAGAGGGTTTTCGCTTTATATATAGCATAGATTTTTTTGATAGCGGTTATAATCATTCAAATAATTAATATATAGTGTTTTTTTTTCCGAAAACAACCCTCTTAATACGTAAATTTTAACAAAACCAATCCATCAATTTTTTTGAGATAACCACCAATCAATTCTAAATAGTTAAATCTTGACACCCCGTCACCGGTTTTGGCGTCTTTTGCCAGAAAACGGATTGTTGACTAAGATGACTTTGCTTGAAATCTAATTTTCAACCCTAAATAACTAATATAATAACATCTTAAACCAAAAATAAGCAACTAAAGATTAATATTGAAAAATGCTTTGATTTGTCGAGTTTATTGTGATAGATTAAAGTTTGTGTTATGAGTTTTTGGATAATTCAAACACAATTGAACTAGAGTAAAATTGGTATTATTGAATAAGTATATTAATAAAAAAATCAATTTAAAGCATGATCAACTTGGTCAACGGCCAGATTTTTCGGCAAAAGACGCTGGAACCGCGCGAGGGGTGTTACAATTTAACGATATTGAAATTGATGGATGATTATCTCAAAAAAAATTGAAAGGGTGATTTTATCAATATTAAGCTGTTGAGAGGAAAGAACACTAATATATATGCTCAGATCACAAATGACGCTTTCACCAATCATCATATATCACATAAAGCTTGCGATACGTCTCTTCCATCACATTCACCTCCAAATACGATGACTCGAACAAATTACACGTCCAAGGAAAATAATGAAGAAAAACCTTTTATCAATAATCGAAATTGTGTGTTTATTTAAAAATAAGCATGTTCAACATTTCCATTAGTTTATGTGTATATTTAGCGACGACCAGGACCAGACACAAAACACAGACAACAACTCACTCCGCTCCAATCCTAATTTCAACCCCAAAATCAATCGAAACCAAACCTCCCTGTTTCACGAATATTCCATTCTTCATCCCGACAAGATGCCATTTTGCACGGTATCCGATGCAGCAGCATCTCAATATCAAAATGTGGTTAAGATTTTCTACAGAACGTACGGCTCCGGACCCATCAAAGTCCTCCTTATCATAGGTACTTTTTATCCAAATCCTCCTCGTTAGGGTTCTTTTTGATGACTCTTTTCATAAGGGTTTTTGTATTTAGGGTTGGCCGGGACGCATGATTCATGGGGTCCGCAGATCGTCGGATTGACTGGGTCTCATACGCCTAATGATGCTGAGTCAACGGGGGTTGATTGTGGGTTCGTTGAGGGGTTGGACGGGATTCAAGTATGTGCTTTTGATAACCGTGGAATGGGGAGGAGCTCTGTGCCTAAAAGCAAGGCTGATTATTCGTGAGTATTTTGGTTTGTGCATTTTAACAAATGGGTGATGTGCTTTTTTGGAATTCAATTTGATGTTTAATTATGTGCAGAACGATTATTATGGCCAAGGATGCCATTGCGTTGATGGATCATTTAGGATGGAGAAAAGCGCATGTTTTTGGACATTCCATGGGTGAGAGTTGCTGCGCTTTAACTTTTTTACAGATGATATGTTATGTTTGAACCCGAGACTAGAACACAGTAAATTTTATCCTAAAGAAGGGTGAGATAAGGCATTTGTAGCATTAAAGATGGATTAGGTTATTCGTGTTTAGATGTGTTTCTTCAAACGGTATTGATGAAATATAACATGGCGTCGGTACTAGGTAGGTAGTTGAATTTTCTGATATGGAATTCTCATGAGAGGACGCTGATTAATATTGTGATCTCTCGTGCTGTGATAACAGGAGGTATGATAGCTTGCAAGTTGGCGTCCATGGCCCCTGACAGGATTCTTTCATTAGCTTTACTAAATGTAACCGGTGGGGGATTCGAATGCTTCCCAAGGGTAATTCAAGATTAATGCACCCGCTTACTTTTTGTAGTTATTTCGTTGAGGAGATCGATAACTAGGCAACTGAACATGCATACTTTATAGTTTATACACCCTGTAGCCTGGAAAGACTTGGTTTTCTTTGCCTATCATTCCAGATGGCAGATATACTCTTTTGTTAGTTTCACCCAAAATTTATTATTGTACCTCCAGCTGGATATAAAAAGTCTATGTATTGCCTTACGATTTCTGAGGGCAAAAACACCCGAGCAAAGGGCAGCTGTAGACTTGGACACTCACTACACTGAGGTTTGCATCATTCCAACGTTTTCTAACTCGTGATGTGTATGAGAACGTCATATCGAATATATATGCTTAAAGGTGGGTATGAGCTTATGAAATCAGCTTTCGTGCAGGAATATCTTGATCAATGTGTAGAATCGAAGACGAGAAGGGAAATACTTTATCATGTAAGATGGTAGATGGTCAGTTACATTTTGTTAAATTGTTAATGAGCCTTTTATTTTTCTTATTGTGTTTTGTCATGTACTTTTATAAATTGAGAAAAGGCCTCATCCAAGGCTAACACAAATGAAGGGCCGTACCCTATGATGAACAACTCTATCACTAATTGTAAGCTTTGTGAAAAACAGCGGAGCTTATGAATGTCTGAATTTGAGCCTTTGATTTGTATTAAAGCCTTTTATACTCCTGTTTGTTGGTAGACATTGTATTTGATGGACTGGTGGGATTGTGGATGTTGTCATTTCTATTTGCATGGATCAGTTTCAAGGATCCTTTTCAGCATCAGTGCTCGTATTTTTTTTAAAATCAAGCATTTTTTTTGTACAATTCAGCTAGTGCTTTTTATGCTTGTACTTGGTTTAGTTGGACTCCTTTTCCCATTTGTCTGCGTATGAATTTCAAGTTTTCGTGAATCTTCATGTAGTCCTTTATGGAAATCATTTTCGAGAAAAGTAAAATAACCCCAGTGGTTCGAATATTCATTTTGTTGCGGACTTGGAAAGTTAGAATTTTGTTAATGGCAAAATATCACACTACAAATCAAAATCTCGCTACCATCAGATGAAAAAGTATCATAATTATGTATGTAATAAACTATGAGTTTGTTGTGAGTTCTGGCTGCCTCATTAATGAGAGACATTCCTATGCAGCAATATGTAAGAGGTATATCAGCTGCTGGCATGCAGTCAACAAATGGATTTGATGGTCAAGTTAATGCCTGTTGGACACACAAAATGACCAACTTAGATGTTGATTCAATCCGGTCAGCTGGCTTTCTTATTTCAATTATTCATGGGAGGTATGTCCTTTTGATGAAATCGCCGAATTCAGTCCATAATCTGCGACTTTGAAAAAGGGAAGTTCTAATTGATGCAGTTAACATGTAGGTATGATGTAATTGCTCAAATTTATCACGCACGAAAGCTTGCGAAGAAGCTGCAGCCTTATGCTAGAATGGTAGATCTTCACGGGGGACACCTGGTGAGCCATGAGCAAACAGATGAGGTATAACATATATTCTTCCCAAAAGCGATGACTTTTGGATTATCCCTAGTTTTGAATCAGAAATCGGAACCTGTCTTCAGAAACGTAGCGGAGTGCAAAAGTTTTATTTTATATTTACCATTTTATGACAGGTAAACCAAGCTCTTATCGACTTGATAAAGGCTTCCGAAACAAAAGTGAGCCCGCATGAGTGGGCAAATTTGCGTATTGAGACTTCTGGTAATAACTTTTATGTCTACTTTTGTTTTTATATTTAGTACAATGCCAAAGCATATTTTGGTACTGCGTTTTAGAAGTTGAATAGGATCAACACAATAAATACACAGTCCGTAGAAGTTTTGTCATTAGTCATCACCACTTGAAATATGCACTTGAGAACGGTTATAAGATATAGGTGAAGAGTCATGCTATTTAATGCGTCGTGAACTTAATGTTTTATTATTGGATGTTTATCCAGTGTTATGTCATGCTGACCAACAGAAACCCTTTTTATGTAGACCGGATGAGCAGAATCTCAGTTTTGGATTCGGGGGACGAACATTCTGTCATAGTTTACATGCTGCGAAAGTTGTATGTCGCGCTTTTATACCTCTTTAGTCTTTTCGTGTTGACACTTGGGTATGCACGAACAGCTTTGAAGTCTCTTAAACCTGCTAAAGTTGAAGCTGCTCTGACATATACAATGGACATATGGTACAAAACTGCATTCCACAATTCACATAATTTCTATGTTGATGTTGATACTCATTTGGCTTGATTCGGACAAACATTAACATAATTATCCGATTTTTTTCCAGAGTGTATATAGTCATATCAATCATCCGAAGCCTGATGTCCCCTATATATTAAGAAGAGTACAAAATGAAAGCCCTCGTCATGTGAAAGGTATAAAGGTAACCATAAAAGATAACTGTAATAACTAAAAAGGCTATGAGCAGAAAATGTGCTGCAGACCAAGACATGCCAGCCTTGCAATCTTCTCCGAATACTAATGAAGCTTACAAATTCCTACAGCAATTTTAAACCATTAAATTGTTACAAATGTAACACATGAGACTTTTATATTTAGAAAGACAGACGAATTCTAATATTATTGTAAAAGAACTTTTGGCCTGTGCGGCTTGAGGAATATTTTTACTTTTTGCAATTCACAATTTTTTTTGATATATTAGTTCATGAAATTGTTAGATTGTGAGAGCTAAATCAATGCGTATGTCACATAGCTGTCAAGCTGCAAGAAAAAAGTTAACAAATTACAATGAATGATTTCTTAAATTTGATTCATTGGAAAAATGAGGTTTAAGTTGTGAGTAAATCAAGAACCATATTCAACATTCATTATTATACAATGCAATAATAAAACAAAAATAAATTAATAAAATATTTTATTTAAAATACATTTTAGTTTTTTCTTGATATAGAGATAATCTTGGTGAGAATGAAAGCTTTAATCTCAGATGATTTCGATTCAACCGATGGTTGGGAATAAAACCAATTTTAACTAAATTTAACTACTAGAATTGACAAATGAGTTTATTTGAAATTCATATTTAATCTTGTCTAACAGTCTCACAAAAAATCCTAATCTCTAACCTTTTCAAATGAGCAAAAAAAAACGTTTTCAGTGCCAGAATGTTTTTCAAAATTATTTGTAATGCATGCACTTAATTTCAAAGATCCAAATCAGGAATGTTTTTATGATCAGTCAGAAATTCAGGGAATGTTACACATTTTATGTATTGGGATTAGCTGCCTAACTGCAGTTAATGTTTCATAAATTCCGTGCTTAATTACTAAGAATATTGAATGGACTTACCCAATTAAATTATAAGTACCTAAAATTCACACTATGTATATAAATCATACCCTTCTTGAAATTATTGAAATAATCACTATTAACTAGCTGCTGATTTCTTTGTCAATTATTAAATTAATCAAAGATAATGTTCCTTTCCCAACATTTTTTTATGTTTTTTCTATGTAATTTATAATAATAAAAATATTAAAATCATAAATTTTGGATCACAAAAATTTAGCTTTTGACTAGGCGGGATTTGGATCTTCGATAATCATAACTAATCAAAAGACTGATAAAATCGGAAATGACATTTGGGGGATTAAAGTGATTGATTTTGTACTGCACACGCTTCCCATTCGGTGTCGGTCTTCTTGTCTTCCACAACACACTGCAGCACGCAGCATCGGACGGCGACATGTTTTAAAGGTGTAGTTCGGCTAGTGGGTCCCACACACCCGACCACAATAACATTAGATTTTTTCTGGGTGTTGTTGTTGTCTGTTCCAAAATTTGAGCATTTTTCACACAACACAACTCTCTCTTTCGTTTGCATTTCAGTTATCAATCAGGTACAAACCAATTCACTCTCAATCCGCGATTCTCTCTGCACTAGTAACATATGTTGTTGTTGTTGTTGTGTTTTTACTTTTTTCGGAATCAGTTAGAGTTTAGGGCAAGACTGAGTCCATGAATATCTTTCAATGTCCTCATTTATGTTCTGAATTCAAATTAGGATTTTTTTTGCATTTACAGCCTTACTAACTCCCAGCAAAGGAAAGTGTTGATGTGGATTTGAGCATTTCTTATTAGGGTAAAATGAAGGATGGGTTTGGGAATCATGTTGGTTGGGGTAATGATGTGTTTGGATTCATTTTTGGGGAGAGGCAGGATTTTGATGTGGATGGGGGTAGGGGTTGTAGTAGTAGTGGTTGGTTTGGATATGGTGTGGATTGTGGTGGTGAGAAATTGATTAATTTTACAGGTAATGCTGATGTTGGGTTGGGTTTTGATGGTGCAAAGGTAATTGCTTTTGGTGGTGATAAATTGGTTGGGTCGGTAGGGAGTGATAGTGTTGTGGTGAAGAGGCGTGGACGGCCTAAAGGTTCTAAGAATAAGAAGAAGGTTGTGGTTGAGAATGAGTGTGAAGGTGTGAATGGTAAGGTTGTTGACAGGAAGATTTGTGATGAGTTGGAGGCATGTGTGCAGAAGAAACTTGGGAGTGGAGGGAAGAAGGGTACAAAAAACCAAAGTAAAACAGTTAAGTCGGAGCACGGACAAGATCCAGTTGGAATTTTGGATGATAAAAGTTTGAAGAAAAATGCTAAACGCAAACGGGGACATTCAATTGGGTTGAATAAAAATGTTGATGGAGCTTTACATGTGGTAGTTTTAGATGATAAGAGTTGTGGTGGGAGTGAGGTTCAAGAGCCTAAACGAAAACGGGGACGGCCAAAAGGTTCAAAAAACAAGGTAGATAAACTTTTGCAAGATTGTTTGGGTGATCAGGTTCAGTCCATCACTAATATCAGCTGCACAGTTGACGCCGAAGTTGGTGCTGTAGGAAGTTACAGCAATGATGAGATATCATTGCCGATTGTACCTTATGGAGAGACCACTGGCTCAGTCACTAGGATGAGAGCACTCCAGAATGAAATATGTGAGCAAGAAAATAGGGTGCTCTCTGAGATAAATGCTCCCGAAGCCACTAATTGTCGCCTAGATGAGGTGTCATTGCGTGAAGCAGAATTTCAAATTGTAGAAATTGTGGCAAAAAGAGATGCCGGAGAAGGTTCATTGGATGACCCCGCAGTCCTGGGATCAGAAGGTTCAAACATAGACTTTCAGAGTGATAAAGTCGATGGAGGAGTTACAGGTAACCTTGTCGAAATCAGCAATTGTGGCATTCAAAAGAGGGGTAGAGGAAGGCCTAGGAAGTCAGTGCCAACACAAAGTAATTATCAGCAAGGTAGTGGGAATAATAGATCTATTCCGAACCAAATTAGAGTAGCAACTTGTGATGTGAGTCGGCGTGGAATCATAAGCAAAAGGTGGTCAGGTGGCGTTGGTAGTAACTCTGGCATTCAAAAGAGGGGTAGAGGAAGGCTTAGGAAGTCTGTTCTCTTCCGCAAAGATGACAGAGCGTCAATGGTAACGGTGAGTTTGTATTTTTGTATTCCACTTCAGTTCCAAATACAATAGTTCCAAATTATTTTGATCTGATGTTTATGTTCATGGGTTTTCATCCGCCTAATGGGTTCTCATTTTAGGGCGTAAGTGGTGACGAAAACTCTGGCATTCAAAAGAAGGGTAGACAAAGGCCTAAGAAGCATGTTATCCCCTGCGCTGATGAAAGAGCGTCAACAGTTACTGTAAGTTTGTACTCAGTTATTCACCTCAGTTCCAAATACAGTGATTTATAATTATTTCGATTAAATACAGTTAACATCTGCCTGATGGGCTCTCATTTTAGGACGTAAGCTGTAATGAAATCACTGTCATTCAAAAGAGGGGTAGAGGAAGGCCTAAGAAGTCTGTTATCCTCTACGCAGATGAAAGAACATTAACAGTAACGGTTTGTTTCCATTTGTGTAAACCACTTCAGTTACACATACAGAGGTTTAAATTTCTTAGATTCGATGCTTTAGTTCCACTTAAGTTACTAAGTTCAATGGTGTTCATGAGTTTTTATCTCCCTGATGGGTTCTCATTTTAGGACGTAAGCTGTAAGGAAAAACTGCGGAACCCAATGTGCCATCAGTGTATGAGAACTAAGAAAAGCGTTGTCGTCTGCTCGAAGTGCAAAAAGAAACGCTACTGCATTGACTGCATAGAAAAGTGGTAATGAACATCAACATTCTTGCTACTCAATACATATCATCTTATAAATATCGATAATTATTCTCTTAATATTGAGTAGCCTTGCAAAAAATGGTATGTGTTAGATGTCTAATTAAAGGATAAATTTAGGTATCCTGAGAAAACAAGAGATGATATTGAGCTTGCTTGTCCGTTTTGCCATGGGAACTGTAATTGCAGAAAATGCCTCAAGGACACTCAAGTGACGAGAGTGAGTTTCAAATATCTTTTCTCTGTCATTTGATGTCAATTTTCCAATGTATGTAACCTTTCCACAATTGACTTTGTTATGGCAGTCAAAGCAACTTGAAGCTGATGGGAACACCAAGTTGCAAAAGTTACTTTATTTGCTGCACAAAACTCTTCCACTACTTAAGCTAGTTCAAGAGGAACAGATGTCCGAGTTGGCGGTGGAAGCCAAAATCCGAGGTATTTAACATGATACTTATATGGGTTTGGTGGACTTTAGCTCTCATTTACCATATCTGAATTTAGCAAGTTTCTCGCATTTGATCAATAGGTTTAAAGTTGTCCGAAGAGGATATATGGAAGGCTGTACTCGAGGATGATGACAGATTATACTGGTAATGAACTCTCTAATTCTTTATGTATTGTTAAATGTTATAAAATATTTTATTAATTATTTAATTGTATTTGCATCATTTTAAGGACAGCAACAATTGCAGCACATCAATTGTGAATTTCCACAGAAGTTGCCCAAATCCTGATTGTTCTTACGATATTTGCATCGCCTGTTGTCAAGAATTACGTAGTCTTCGATGCTTGCAATCAGACTGTTCTGATGTAATAACAGCTGGTAATACTGCATTTGATATTCCTGATTGGAGATTGACAAATGAAGAGCAGATCCCATGCCCGCCACTGACGAGGGGAGGTTGTGGTACTCAAATACTTGAACTAAGACGAATCTTTTCTTCTGAATGGGTTGAACAGTTGATAAAGGAAGCTGAGGAGCTTACAACAAATTACTGCAATAAAGATTTGGACTTTTCTGAGAGGTGTTCCAGTTGCACCCTTAATTGTTCAACAGGAAATAGTGGGAGCGATTGTGAAGTTAGGCAGGCTGCATTTGGAGAGAACAGTCAAGATAATTTTCTCTACTGTCCCGATGCTTGTACTTCACGTAGTGATCAGCATGACCATTTCCAATTTCACTGGATGAGAGGCGAGCCTGTTATTGTTAGAAATTTACTAGAAAATACATCTGGACTTAGTTGGGAACCAATGGTCATGTGGAGAGCTTTTAGAGGGGCTGAAAAGGTACTTAAAGAAGAAGCTCATCATGTGAAAGCCATAGACTGCTGGGATTGGTGTGAGGTATATATTCTTTTAGCCTTTTTAGCCTCTTCGTTTTTGGGCTTTTCATGCATTGATGTCCACTCAGTTTCGGCGAAACAACATAGACCTGCATCTGTTTTTAGTACTCTACACTTTTTTTTTGTAAACAAGTGCCAGATATCTCTAGCTAACCTATGATAATTTTCTTGACTATTCCAGGTTCAAATAACATGTTTCCAGTTTTTTAAAGGGTACATGGAGGGTCGTCGCCACAAGAATGGCTGGCCAGAGATGCTTAAACTTAAGGATTGGCCCTCATCAACTTCGTTGGAGAACTGCTTGCCAAGGCATGATGCTGAGTATATCTCAATGCTACCATTTAGTGACTACACAAACCCACGATCTGGCCTCTTAAATCTTGCTACTAAGTTGCCAGCTCAGTTGAAGCCAGACTTGGGGCCCAAAACTTATATTGCATATGGGTATCCTGAAGAACTTGGTCGAGGTGATTCTGTCACAAAATTGCATTGTGACATATCTGATGCGGTATGTCATACATCGCAAAAGGCATTGTCATATAACAATGAAAATTACTTATTTCACACTGATAACGCATCGATGATATTTTAACAGGTTAATGTATTAATGCACACAACTAAAGTGGATCCTCCATCATGGAAGCATACTGATGCACAAAAGTTGAAGCAGAAGCTTGCGTTGGAAGATCTTGATCTGCCAAGTATGAACTCTATACCGTTTGTGCTGGTTATCTTAGTCAGCAAAGCGATAAATGAAAATTTTATAAGTTTACTGGAAAGCATGATTGCATCAAAAAATACTTCGACTTATACCAAGTTCTTGCTTGAAAGTACTGAATTATTTTTTTACAGGCGACGGGCTTGAAATTTCTGTGCCCGGTGAAATCAAAAAAAAATTATCAGACAATTCCCTACAGACAGAATCCTTTGATGTTGGGTATGGGGGTGCTGTATGGGATATTTTTCGCAGAGAGGATGTTCCCAAGCTGATTGAATTCATGCAGAAGTATCAAAAGGAATTTCGACATGTTAACAATCAGCCTGTTGATACGGTGCGTACAATTATAAGATATCAATTATAGTAACTATATTACGTAATAGTTGGTATTTTTATGACATGCTGCTTTTACAGGTCATTCATCCAATTCACGACCAGACAGTTTATTTGAATGAAAAGCACAAGAAGATCCTCAAAGAGGAATTCAGTAAGAATTTACTCCGTTTGCTAATATTTAAGCATTTTTATATTTTTCTGAGTGGTCAGTGTTGTTTAATTCAGATGTAGAACCGTGGACTTTTGAACAATACCTTGGAGAAGCTGTATTTATTCCTGCCGGGTGCCCACATCAAGTGAGGAATAGGCAGGTAAGGAAACTCTAAGCTATACCTGCCCTGGTTTTAACACCGGTGTCTTAGTTCGTAGTGCATGAATTAAAAATTTAAGAGTTTACCATATCCGTGATGAATGCTCGCATTTGTGGGTAACATTTCTTTTGGTGGTGTTGTCATTCCCGTGTTTGATATTGGAAGTCTTTTCCAGTCGTGCATCAAAGTTGCGCTGGACTTCGTATCTCCTGAAAATGTTAATGAGTGCATTCGGCTAACGGAGGAGTTTCGCTCACTTCCAAAAGATCACAGAGCCAAAGAAGATAAACTTGAGGTATTTTTACTGTTCATTCATCAAACATGCGAGTTAATAACAGGAATCATTTTTACAATATTTGCAGCTCCGCTTTTGTGATTCTGCTAATTTTTTGGATTCATCAAGAATCATCATGTCTATTCTTTATATCACATATTGTACGGCATTTCATTTACTCCATCTGCAGGTAAAGAAAATGGCTCTATATGCAGTAGATTTTGCTATCACTGAAGCTCGAACTCTCCTTAGTAAAGTGAGGTAAGACTCCAAAATCTTCATCCTGTGTCTTCATTTATGAACTGTAGTCGTTGCAAGGTTTGTATAAAAACTTTCAACTACGAAACGTAACACAAATGTTTTTGAAGCTTATAACTTTTTGCTTATGCGTTGGTATTTAAGTATCGTAAATTACAAAAATGATAGTGTTATGGATTTTTGCAGTTCAGAGAATGAAGGCAACACATGTAACGGGGATGCGATGAATTAGGGATGCAGACATTTTCACTTTTGGAGCAGAGAAAGAGACTTGAGCTGCTAGTTCCTGCCAACATTTTTTGATTCTTTTTAATGTTTCAGTGTATCAATGCATGTATTTTTTTTAAAAATTTGTTGTAGCATATTTTGCAGCTCACAAATGTATCTTTAAGTTTGTACTCTTTTTCGATCTTTCATATAAAAAAACCAATACACGGTCTTAATTTTTCCTAGAGAAAACTAAATGCACTGAAGAAAGCTATTTTCATATGAAAATATTTATACAGTTAATATTGCGCATATATAAATCATTGATTTGATTAATTTGATCATTGAAATTAAATTGATTTATAATTAAATAGAGTGGTTATATTAGCCAAGAATACAGCTGATTGAATTGGACATTTATTTTGAGGTAAAATCTTGAATGTTGATTATAGTAATCAATAATTGAGATTGTATCTCATTCTCTCGCGAAAATATGAACTTCCTCCTAAATCAGAGCTTCATAATTATCATATCATATTTAATGTAAAATACAAAATCTCGCTCCCCATATCTTTGAACACAAATTAGGAGTAGGTGTCAATTATAACTCTAGGCTTTGAGGATATTTGCAGCGAATGCAAAGCATAAAGTGTGGTTGAAACCCACTTCGGAGATCTCGCTTTTGTATGGGAATCATGTGTTGAAAGGTGGGTTAGGGAGGATTACAGAAGGGATTGTAGCTGGGGCTGGTGTTGTGGTGTTTAGTATATCGGATGTGCCGTTAGGGTTTGGAATTGCGGCTAAGTCGACTGGAGATTGTAGGAAGATGGATCCTAATGGGATTGTGGTGCTGCATCAGGCAGATATTGCTCCCCGTATCTTTGTTTTCGGTTTTGAATAAAAACCTACCCACACACCACACTTCTCAAACTTCATGAGATCCTAATGGGATTTGGCTTGCATATTGCAGGTTAATTAAATTAAAACATTAGAACTATGGATCAACTATTAGAACAAATGTTCAACATTTGATGCCGCATGATTCATGAATCATAAGGTATCATATAATGAATCATAAATGTTGTAAGCAACGGTTCATGATTTGACCCCGCATGATTCTTGAATCTACTATGATTCGAGATTTGCTACAATATGATTCATTATTTGTTATGCTATGATTCATGATTTGCCATGATATGATTCATGCTTTGCTATGCTATGATTCATAATTTGTCATACTATGATTCATAATTTGCTATACTATGATTCATGATTTGCTATAATATGATTCATGGGTCATACACTATTACAAACTTAAATTCCTAAATTTTGGCCTTAACCCTCACAACTGACTACCATACTGTATAACATAATGTAACTTTTGAATGATATCATCTAGTCATGATTTGCTCTGACATGATTCATAATTTGCTATCATATGATTCATGAATCATATCCTACCAAATCATGAATCATATTATATAGCAGAAAGTTGTTGGTATTATAAATCACTAATTGAATACTTGAAATTGATAGGAAAAATGTTTAATAATTTTTTCACGTAACTTTAAAAAAACCACCTTCACATCAAAAATTGAATGTAGATTTTCCATATCATAAAATTAAATGTTGGTTGCTTAAAATAAGGGATTGATATTAATGAGTATATTTGAAAAATATATTATGCATTGTATTTCCATTATTGCCCTTTTGTAATTTTTTGTATTAATTAATATTCTTTAATTATAACCGTTGATTGAAATCTAATGCGTGGTTTAGATTTGTTTGCATTTTATAACCAAACTAGCACTTTTCATTTGATCCATTCTCTTGTAAGTATATATATTTCTTTAATTAATAATTTAAACTTTTTATATAAACAATTATCATCATATCCAACTATAAGTGTTTTTTGCAAAAACAATCTTCCAATATATTAAAAATAAATTTTAATCTTGCAGTCAAATTAACCAAATCAACAACAATTACAATTAAATATTTAGCCTTCCTGATCTTATTTCTATAGGGTTAAGTTCTAAAGAAACATGTAATTTTGTGAGACAGAGGAATATTATTTTATGATTAATCTAGCGGTTGAGATTAAAGTTGGTTTTTAATTAAATTGGGCGTTGTATTTGCATTGAGAGCATTGTTCGTCTAGTCGATATGGCGAAAGTCTAGACGTTACATGGCGATACGGCGTAATATGTATTTAATATGTAAAAAAATATTTATTTAGCTTGAAATATACTGATATATTATAAAAATAAATTAATTAGTAATTTCAGGATATATTTTATTACATTTTCTCGTAGATATATTTGTAAATTAATTTAGAAATCCGCGGACCCTTAAGGATTATTTTCCCGGACCCTTAAGAAGGAAATAATACTTAAGGGTCCGCGGATCGCCCTGCGTTGCTGGACGACTGGACGACGACGTGAAAACCATGATTGAGAGTGACGATTATTAAAATAATAGACGAGAAGATATCTCTTCAGTCTCACATAAATTTGATGGTCCCTGTGGACCCATTCCTATAGACTATATACAGTATGAACTAAGTATATTTGTGCATCAGAAAAACTGGTTTAAAATAAAGCATACAACAAGAGATTAAGAACGTTAATCATGACTTAATCACCACGTTAAATTCAAAACCAGAAATATCAACACGTCATGGGGCCAATCACAAGTGTCCACGTGGTGAAACCATTTCAATCTTATCGTTAATCAATTAACCAACACTGTTGGCCAAATCCGCAGTAGCATAATAAGTTTGACTCCAAAGTCGACACAACGCGTTTTCCCTTTCCCAACGTTTTACAAAATCCACGTGGCGTTTATTGATTGGATCGACTGATGTGGAGCTCAAAACCACCAACACATACATTCCCACGTCCCACACCCACCGTCACACTCCCGTTTGTTTGACCGTTATCTTCCCATCCTTGACCATGACTTGCTCTCTAAGCCAAACGCAATCCAAATGCAATTAATTAGCTATATATATTATTATAATTAATTATATAATTCTAATCAAATTCAACTGCGTAATTTCCGAATAATTAAATGTTTTATAATTAGAAAATCATCGAATTAAGAAAAGAATCAAAGAATGATAGTAACAGCGTTAAACTTAACGGCGTTACATTTAACGGCGTCACATTTTCATTCCTATCTACATCAAAATATCAACTCGGCTTCTTCTTCTTGCTATCAGAACTCAATTTGAAATCGTTGAAGAGAGATTTAGAGATCGTCGTTGAGATTCTATTCAGCTTTTCCGGCAAGATTCATCTCGCCGTCGGCGCCGGTAATTACAATTTCATCTACTTTCATCGTTTGATCATGTACTGTATGTATCTGGTCACAAATGGTGAAATTGTTGGTACGGTGTATCAATCGGTAGTCGGTTGAGTGACGAAGAAGAAAGATGAAGAGTTGACGTTATTAGGTTTCAGGATCTATGAATTTCTGATTGTTTGATAATTTAGGGTCTGATATTTAGGGTTTGATTTCTGTTTGATTCCTGACGGACTCTTTTTTCATCCATAGGTACAAACTGCTGATTTTACTGGTGCAAGGAGGCTTGTTTTGTCTATTTGTGGAAATGTGTTTAGTCTAAGTGTCATTTTATATATTGGAATTTGCCGGTATGATGAGGATGATGATATGGAGGCTGTAAGATTTGAGACGGGATTACCTGGTAGTGTGTATACGTCTTCGATTGGTGGAGAGTTGGAGTTGCGTGCAACTAGCTTTTGAACTCATTGTGTGACGGACTTGGTGCGGAAGATGTCTATGGCTAGTGTTGCATTGAGTCCTGTTCAAGATGAGTTGCTAAGCTTTCCAGTGGCAGGAGTTGGTTGTAATGGTTCTCGAGCAAACGAGTCCATTTTGATATTTCTGTCTATTGCGAATTCAGTGATTCCGATTCATGTATTGGAGTCTGATTCGATTGCCTCTGTGAAGTTGAGGATTCAAAAGACGTATAAGGGTAATCTTGGAAAGCAGCAGAAATTGGTGTTTGATGGAAGAGAATTGGCTCGGACGAATTCTCGTGTGAAGGATTACGGACTAGGTGAAGGTAACATACTGCATTTGGTGCTCAGGCTCTCGGAACTGCAAGCCATAACTGTTGTTACTGTTTGTGGAAAGAAGTTTGAGTTTCATGTTGAGAGAAGTAGGAACATTGGGTATGTAAAGAAGCAGATTGCAAGCAAGGGTGGGAAATTTGTTGATCTTAAAAACCAGAAGTTGATTTGTCAAGGTGAGGAGCTAGAGGACCAGAGACTTGTACAGGATATTTGCAAGCATAATGATGCTGTGATCCACTTGCTTATCCGCAAATCTACTATAGTACAAACAGAGTCAGACACAGAATGTGAAGTGTCGGTAGAGGCACTGAAAAGAGATGGTAATGTAGATGGTGCACTGTGTGGAGAAAGAAATTGGGATACACATACTAGGAAGCTCCTGGATGTGACTAGACAGTCAGTAGCAAAAGATTTTGTTTTTGAGCAAATTGTTGTGAACTCTGATATTGCTTGTCCACATGAAGTTGAGGAGCTTGTTATCTCTACATATCGTGGGCTTGAAAAAGGCAACTGGCCTATTAGGTCGTCTGAGGGTTCAGGCGGCGCCTACTTTATGCAAGATGCCGAAGGACAACAATATGTTGCGGTGTTTAAACCAATGGATGAAGAGCCTTTGGCTGTGAATAATCCTCGAGGATTACCCTTGTCAGCAGATGGAGAGGGCTTAAAAAAGGGGACGCGTGTTGGGGAAGGTGCTTTCAGGAGGTAGCGGCATATATTCTAGACCATCCTATTGCTAGGTCTCACTCATCAAGTCAGGAGAAAAAAGGATTTGCAGGGGTGCCTCCTACTGTTATGGTCAAATGTATGCACAAAGGTTTTAACTATCCTGAAGGCTTTGACTTCTCCTCAAAAAATATCAAGGTTGGTTCATTGCAGCAGTATGTTCAAAACAATGGGAGTTGTGAGGACTTGGGTCCTCGTGATTTCCCAATTGAAGAGGTGCACAAAATCTCTGTTCTGGACATGAGGCTGGCTAATGCAGATAGGCATGGTGGGAACATTTTAGTTCGTAGAGAAGGTGAAGGCAATCAGATCAAGCTTATTCCTATCGATCATGGATACTGCTTACCTGAGAATGTAAGTCCGTACTATCCTGTATTAATCGAACTTTCCTTTTATCGAACTTTCCTTTTATCGAGCTTTGTTGCAGTTCAGAGATTCCGGACAATATTTTCCTTTCATATATTTATCTAATTTTGACTCTAACATCCTGTATTACAGTTCAAAGATTGCACATTTGAGTGGTTGTATTGGCCTCAAGCACGCCAACATTACTCGGCTGAAATCATTGACTACATACAATCACTAGATGCCGAAAGAGACATTGAACTCTTGAAATCTCATGGTTGGAACATCCCTAGTGATTGTGCAAGAACCCTCCGCATATCTACCATGCTTCTCAAGAAAGGCGTCAAACGAGGGCTCACTCCATTCGCTATTGGAAGCATGATGTGCAGGGAAAACCTCAAATCCAAATCTAAAATAGAGTTGATTGTTGAACAAGCTCTGGATTCGGTACTACCAGGAACAAGTGATGCTGGATTCCTCTATACTATATCATCAATCATGGATGACTACATTGACAAGATGACCTAACCCCCCATAACCTCGCCATAAATGTGAATTGTGAAGTGCCTTCACAATCCATGTACATTCAGTTTGTAGAAAGCTAGACATCTGTTTGAACATTCCAAGTTCCAAGTAAATTGTTTTTAGTTGATTCCTGGAACTTGGATAGCCTTTGTATGCACAGTGTGCATACAAACATGTTAACAAGCTAAACCAGTTGTCTCCGTGAATTGTAATCATCTCATGTTGGTAGATTTGTGAACAACTTTATCGCCATTAAACTTTTATACATGTAAGGTTAGTCTGCTCTGTTGCTGATCCGAGCTACATGGCTATACTTTGTCCAATTGTTGTGTTCATAGAACTATTCGCTTTAACCTGTAATATAACTTAATGTTAAGCTACTTGAATTTTCTTAGCAATTGCATTGGTATCATTTTTGTTAATCGAAACTTGTATGTGATATTACCAAAACGCCATTGGAGACTAAACCCCCTAGATGGATGGATACTCGACAAATTGACTGCGATCGAGTTTAGAAAAACAATGTGGAAATTCAGCACATCGCTCTTCCGTGACGATGAAGAAGACCAAGACGACGACGTTCTCACCCTCGACTCCGATGGAATCTGTTCCCTCTCCACTATACAGGTAGCTTTGTTCAACTTCTAGGGCTCCGAACTCCAAAGTGTCAATTCGTAATCATAATTGTTCCATTTTGCAGCGGATGTATGCATTTGCCGCCTGCTTACTCGGCGGCGTTGTTTGTATGTTTCTGGTAAACATCCATTTCTTGTTATCATTTTATCAATTTGCTGAGTAGGAGATTTTTTCTGATGGGATCTGTTCTTATGCAGTCATTAATCGTTTTCGCAAAACCGATCAAGTTTGCTTTACTATTTACATTCGGTAACATATTGGCCGTTGGAAGGTACATCTTACCCTTTGCTAATTTTCAGTCTTAATGTATCCGTGTATGCCCTGTCGTTTTCATAGTTTTGAAATCAGTTGCTTGTGCTACTGTGTGACATGCTGCCATTTTTGTGATCGGTTCTTCCAAATCTGCATTAGGCAGAACGGAATGTTTAAATTTATAGCCAAAAGTTTCCTTAAATCCAGGAAAAACTGATTTTTGATGCCAAGTACTATAGAATTATTACCTCTTTCAGAAACTATTCGGATTTCAGAGTATTATTTATACTCTTGAATTATCACAAAGCAATTCACAACTACGATTGATTACAAAGTGGGTGATAGTCATTATGCCTATTATACTAAAGTTGTGCGAATGATTATACTGCTTGTCATTTCTACAATTATTACATTGTTTCACTCATGTAACGTGCTTGTGGCAAATACTATGTCACCGTATCTACTTTTATCTTTTAGTTTCTAGTGTTTGAAATGTTATTCTGTTACAGCACAGCCTTTCTTTTGGGACCTGTTGAACAAATGAGAGTGATGTTTGATCCTGTCCGCATGTTTGCTACTGTCATTTATGCTGGTTCTGTTGCCGTGGCTCTCATCTGTTCTCTATGGGTGAGTGTTGCATACACCATCATTCATAGCCTGAAAGTATCATAATAGACATTTTTATTCTGTCTCTTTCATCAGTTTTGTTACTTGTAATTCGAACCCCAGACACAAACCCACTGTTGATATTGTCCAGATTATCCCCCAACATTCATGGCTCATCACCCATCAGTGCTAACTAAATGTATGCATGATTGCAACGTTGTACCATGTTTTAAATATTATAGCTCTTTATTTTTCCAAGGGTTTGTGTTCCGATGAAACGTATAGGAACCACAGATTGTATAGAAAATAGATGTCATTCAATTGTACTAAATGCTAAAGTGCAATTGCTTCTTGACTCCATGGAACATATCTATGTCATTTTTATCTAGATTTTGCATTGGATTTTTCGTTGGTGAATTGTGCTATGTGTATGCTTCTGCACTAGATTATATGCTATCAAATATCAATAATGTTTTTAAATCGCTTACTATTCTTTCCTTCTCCAGATCCACAGCAAGATTCTTACAATCCTTGCTATAATATGTGAGATTTGTGCCCTAATTTGGTAAGTTTGAAAAATGGCCTTGGGGCAGTAGTTTTTGCGATTACTAATTCAGAGTTTCGCTCTGTAAATTTCAATACTTGGCGAATGCTTACAATCTCAGATATCCTAAAAGTGGCTATTTTTTGGTTACTATCCGTAAACATTAATATATTATTAATGGGTCTTCGAGCTGGTTTATTTTACTAAACATAAATAGTCTTTTTCGCTTTCTTGAAAAGCTGCATTGAATTTTTAGGGCGTCTATGTCCACCTGTGTAAAAAAATTTCACAAAAGTTGTGTGAATTTCAACCTTGTTTTCCCGATTACGTGTACTCAGTCTGAATTAGCTCTGAACTGTGGTATTCTGTTACAGGTATAGTTTAAGCTACATTCCATTTGCCCGAAGAGCAGTTTCTTAATGGTCCGTCTTTGCGATACTGAGCTCTAGTTGTTGCATTTCTCTTGTTTTATTCATCTAATTTGGAATGACATCAAAGGCTACAGATCTTACTTTCATTCCTTTTTCACGAATCCGAGTTGTTTGTCTTTTGCCAGTGTACATAGCAATTGGTACATTTGTCTGAATTCCCAGTGTTTTGATTGTTCAAAATTTATCATTTGGAACAAGTTTCTTCAGTGACAGAATGTACTGATTCCAGTTGATGAAAAACTAAATGATTTTTTGCAGTTCCTTATTGATGTGGAGAATATAATGCAATGACACAATTTCCAACCATTACTAGCATTCCGTTTTAATTTTATTTGAATGCCTTCTGTTGTTATCCGACTATTGACTCTAATTACTTTTCTCATAATTCAATTCATTAAACCTGAGTACACCAATTTGCATCATTCATCTGTAGCTTGACCGGGTGAGATAAATCAATCCATATGGACAAGTAACGGTTAGGCACTCGGTCTCTGATTTTAGAGGTCATGGTTTGTCCATTATTTGAGAGATGAAGTATTAATAATTTTTATAAAATAACAGCCCATACAAATCAATTTATACAAAAAAACAGCCCATATAAATATTTGAGTTTGATTAATCTAACTATTGAAATAAATTCAATAAATTTAGTATCTAATTTAATATAAGTTGGTGATTGGATTTGCAATATACATAGTCATTTAGAGTTTGCGGATGATTTGAGTTTAAAATTCAGAGATCGATAATGTATCTGTGATCCATCTATTTTGACGGATTTGACACAATCTGATGCATTAAAAATACAATCGCAAGAGAGTTCATGAATCCATCAAAATAGATGAATTCACATGATACAGTCTCAATATATATTTATATTTCTTGAATCATTTTCTTAATTTAATATAATAATTATTTTATTAAAACGACGTAGTTTTATATCATGAAATCCCATATCCAAATCCCTAACCAAATAAGCAAAGTAAAAAATGGGAAGATGGTAACAGAGCTGTCCTGTATGATGATTTGCTGGGCCTTTTAATTCTCAGACGGAGCGCCGATTAGTTTTCTTCCAACCCTTTAATCTCAAAATCCACCTTCCTTCGCGCGCAGATTGTCTCTCATACTCAACTCCTCCTTCACTCCGGTAAGCTTCTTCTACGCTCGATTTACGATTACAAGATCTCGTTTTTAGGGTTTTGTTTTTCGCATAAAGTTCCAATTTTTTAAATCTATAAGACAAATTGGATGTGTATTCAGCTGATGTTTTTCTATGGTTTGCATTATTGCCACTAATGATTGTGTGTTTTTTGTTAAGTTTTGATATGTTAAGGAGACAAGTAGTTGGACTGCGTTGTTCCGGTAGATAATGTCTACCAAACCATTATGTTTTGTTTCGGTTTTGTTATAGATCTACATGACTTGTTTACTCTGATTGGGGTGACTAAATAAGTGCTTTAAGCTAGGCCGATCTTTTTTCTCGAGAGGTTTGATGCCAAGACATATGTGATATGATTTGAATCCTCGAGTCTTTTGGAGTGTTTTATAATTGAGAACAAGTTTCTCCGGCTTATGAGAGATGGTTTCTTGAAATTTCTAATAAGGTGTTGACTACCCAGATAATCTTTACCTTGGCATACAACTAAATTTTTTGTGCATTGAGAACTTTTTCAAATTTTCTGGTTTGTTACCAGCGGTTTATGAATCAAACAGAAAACTGATCAGTCCGTTGTTTTTAATTCAATTATGAAAAATATTTCTTAGTTATTCAATATACAATACAAATGCTCGTTAAAAAGGTGTCTCCATCATCAGTCAATTATCTTGACCTATCTGAATGAAGTTTTTGGCAGATGCTGCATATGAATTTTTATCATTGTGAAGTATGGATTTGTAACTTTAACTGGAGAATTTGACGCTAACCTGGCTTGCGAAAAGAAAAATAACCTGAATTTCCATGTTACATAGGAATCCATTTTAATTGTTTCATCATATAACATCATTGGTGACTTGTCAGAACATGAATGAGTGTTGACATGACTAAGATTTCTGTCATACCGCCACAGCTAGATTACTCAGTATCTGTTATACCCTTCAGAAAACAGTGAATTCGCTAGAGGGTTGTTTTGGTTGCCAACATAATTAGATTAAAAGGGAGGTGTGTTATGTAACCAATATTTAGTTGTCATGGTTGTATTTGTTAAGGTATTGTTTTGTCATCCATCTAGTTTGTCTCGCTTTGACGTTAGTTTTTCATCGAATTTGATTTGCTGATGTAATCTAATTGGTGAACAGATACGGAGTGGAAGTCGTTCGCATACCAGTCCAAGTTTGGATTTTCATCCTGTTACAGCGACGTTTATGTTTGAAGTCTATTCTATGCGATAGTTTATGACTTGTAACCGGTTTGCTGCTGACGATCTTTAGACTCATGGAATGCAATAGAGATGAAGCTGTGCGAGCGAAAGTCATTGCTGAAACCAAATTAAGTAGTAAGGACTATTCTGGAGCCAAGAAATTTGCTCTGAAGGCAAAAACTTTGTATCCAGAACTCGATGGTATCTCACAGATGTTGACTACGCTTGACGTTTATACTAGCGCTGAAAACAAAATACAAGGGGAAGCAGATTGGTATGGGATACTGGGTGTAACTCCTTATGCTGATGATGAGACGATAAGAAAGGCCTACAGAAAGATGGCCCTCACTCTTCATCCTGACAAAAACAAATCACTGGGAGCAGACGGAGCTTTTAAGTATGTTTCCGAAGCCTGGAGCTTATTGTCGGATAAGGCCAAGAGATTGGAGTACAATCAAAAGTGTAACCTTAGAGAAGTCCCAAACAAAGCTTCTTCCCAAACCGGGGTACCATCTGCCCCATTCAGATCAAATGATTTCCATAAATATGCTGGTCGATCAACTACAAATAATAAGGGAAATCATAGCAGCACTAGTCGGTCGGGTGCTAGAGTGAATGTCCAAAAGAATGATACTTTTTGGACAATCTGCCACGGATGCAGTACACATTTTGAGTATCTTAGAGTTTACCAGAATCAGAATCTATTATGCCCTAACTGTAAAGTGGCATTCCTGGCTGTGGAGAGAATCGCTCCTGAAATGTCTGGGCCTGTTCCCTTGTCCTCAAACCAACATGCTCGGAGTTCGTTCCAGAACAATGCAGGTAATGGAAATGTTAGTTCAGGAAGAGATTCTATCCTTGGTAAAAGAGCCAGTTCATCCAATTTGAATTCAGTTCCGGCTGTGAAGAAACCTAGAGAAGATCCGCGTTTTGGAATGCCAAGTTTTGCTGGCACTCCTAATACTCATGTTCCAGCTTTCAGTCATCAGTCTATGAACAGAGAGAAGAGATTTAGCAATGAACCTCAGCCGGCTGCCAGATCGGATCCAAGAAATGCTGAAACGAAGCTGAATAATGGTTATTCTTCATTTTTCCACCAGCCAAATACAAATGCTACTGCTGGACATGACGCGTATATGAAAGGAATGGTGGGTTTAAGCAATTCTACAAATATTAATGGTGGAGATACGATGAAATCGGGTTATGGTAATAAAGAATTTCCTGTTTTTGGCATGAGAGCCCTTCTTATAAAGAAAGCTAGTGCAGAAGTTCAGAAGAAACTTACAGAGTGGAGCTCAGCGACTGAAACAAAGACTGATGATACTTTTAACCTGAAAGCAAAAGATGGCTTAAAGGATACGCGGCGGAGCATTGGCAATAATGATTCTAAGTATTCAACTAAAGTTGATGTGCTTGGTGGCGACGAACATGAAATTGATAAACAATCCGCAACTGCTGTTGACGAGGATGCTGACGATGTGGAACAATATACTATGACTGTGCCAGATCCTGATTTTCACAATTTTGACATGGATCGTAGTGAAAGGTCATTTGGAGATAATGAAGTCTGGGCTTCCTACGACGATGATGATGGAATGCCACGTTACTACGCATTAATTCAAAAGGTCATCAGCACCAATCCTTTTGTAGTAAAGATGGGTTGGTTAAATTCTAAAAGTTGCAGTGAGTTTGGCTCCTCGGATTGGGTGGACTGTGGTTTTTCAAAAACTTGTGGGATTTTCCGGATTGGAAAATATGACAGCTATTCATCGCTAAATATGTTTTCTCATAAAGTTAAATGGACTAGAATGCGTGGTGCAATTCACATATATCCCAAAAAAGGGGATGTATGGGCTCTTTACAAAAACTGGTCTTCGGATTGGGATGAGAACACCCCGGACGAAATAATACACAAGTATGAAATGGTAGAACTGCTTGATGACTATAATGAAGAGCAAGGTGTGTCAGTCATTCCACTCATCAAGGTCCCTGGTTTCAGCACTGTATTCCGCCACGAGACTGATCCCAACGGAATCAAGAAAATTGTGAAGGAAGAAATGTTCAGATTTTCTCATCAGGTCCCTTATTATATAATTACAGGCAAAGAAGCGGAAAATGCTCCTAAGGGATGTCGGGAATTGGACCCTGCTGCTACTCCAATTGAGTTTCTACAAGTACTCTCTGAATCAAAAGAAACTGATGCTACAAGTTTTGCCAAAGACACCAGAATTGCCCAAGAACAAGATTAGTGTGTAGAACTTAGACGGACTCTGGGTAGTGCTAAAATTGGAAATTGATCAGCTAATCGCTGCAAAGTATTCAGATCTTTTGTGCTAGGCCAATGGTTATTCGTAGTGGGTTAACCCGATGACACTCATATTTTGAGACAGACAGATGCCGCCTTCCTGACTGATATTGAGACTGATGTTGGTGTTTCTTCTTTTGTTTTAGGTCTCAGTATTGGGTTGGGAATTGGGATGAGTAAAGCTTCAGCAAAGCATCATGCATCCAAGTCCATGTGAATCAGTCTCCTTTTTGTTATGTTAGCAGTTGCTCAATCACTTTGTGGTTGCAATTCCAATTGTGAGCTGATTGTCATTCATTATTTTAGCAAGAGTGTGTACTACAGATTTTGCATTCATATTCAAATACTTGGAATCTGATACATAGTGAAGGTATGATTCTTTCTCAAATGTTTCAACCTTAAGTGACTATTTGAAGAAAGTTTGGTCGACTCTTTGTGCCAATTTTATCATTTCACATCTTCAATTTATCCAAATTCATCTTTTTGGAATAGCACAAGACACATGTTTATGTACAAACAAGTGAACAACAGTCATATGTGAATGTCTGTCAATCATATATTTGTTTGCTCTCTTAGATTAGATCATCTATTAAGTTTGGTATTAATCTTGTCCTACAGCTAAATCAGAGTGTAAATGACAACAGAGTAAAAATGAGATGAAGTATCATTTCATTGAGTAGACTTGGATTGACTTGGAACAAATGACAAGTAACATCTCTATCTGAAAGTCCTAATGAAATATAAGAAAGTCAGTAGAAGGTGGCAAACATTGATATAAACACATGCAAAAGTAAACACTAACATTCCACATTCAACAACTACCAATAACAAATCGACCATTCGCCCCCTAAATCATGGATGCAATTCTTATATGTACAAGACAACAAGATCTCATACACACTAACCTTAACTTTATGTTGGAACAAACGTTTTTACATTTCTATGGAGTAGAAAATATGGATGAATTTAAAGATCAAGAAGCCTTTCATGCAGTCCTCTTTTGGCTTTAAAGTCGATAATTCGAGGTGTATAGCAAAAATAATAGATTTTTTTGGGTCCCTCTATTTGTTTTTTTACAAAAGACAAAAGCTTAATGCTGGTACAAAAATGGACACTAATTTTCCACACCTAATAATGGGACACATTTGAATTTCTCAAACCAGCTTTCTCATGCTGCTCATGTTTCTCTACATTCCATACATTTTCCTAAATCTTTGATAATAAGACTAATCAAAAACATTGACAACATGGTTTCATTCCCGCCTCATCTATAGACTATAATCTTGTCGGCAGTGATCTCAAACATGTACAAAAACTCCAGATACAAATCTTTTTTTGCTTATTTTGACCTCAACTTTTTAGATCATTTTTGCTGATATGAACTTATAGGGACTTGTAGTTGCAGCCCAACCTCTAGTAGTGCCTGATTACACTGCTGAGCCCTACTTACAGTTACAGGCTTACAGCTACAGCCAATGTATACTACACATGATGGTTGCAGACATATAGAGAAAAGTTGTACTCCGTATGATGTTTATTTGGATGTCTTTGCCAGAACCCATTAGTAAAATGTCAGTGACTTTTACGTAGGAATCATTTTACACAAATTCACATGGTTGACTAAGGTCAGATCAAGTACTACAGCCTTTAAGCAGCCGTGTTTTGTTTCCAACTCCACAGCGGCACAGCTTCCAGGCCAGGCTGCCTATGACATGACTGACATTACACAATCACATAGTCCCAAATACATCACCTAAAAAGGGCCCTTCTTCATTGACTAAACTCAAATTAATCACTTTATTAATGTCACTTACAGCCATTTTTGATTACAAAATCAAATCATAAATCCTCCTAGCTAGTAGCATATCCTACACTTGTTGCAAAGAAAACTCTCTAATCATTTCAATGGATGGTGATGAGGATTGAAGTATCTGTCAAGTCAATAAAAAATAATGACAATAACCAATTTTCTAACAATTCACCTAATTGTCAGCAAAACAACATTCCATGGATCTCTTATTTTCTTCAAGCTCAAAATGTTTGTTATTTATTTAACTTCCAATTGTCCGACAGGATATGGGTAAACTGGTAGTCTATTGGTTTGATCATTTATTGTCTTCCCTAGTGATGAAATTCAAAATTTTTTGTCCATTTTGGTTTTATTTTTTTTTTTTTTTTTTGATTAACATTTTGGTTTTATTGATTGCATATGAATATGACTCTAACAATATGATTGTGACACTAAAAATGTTGGATGTACATTCTTACTAATCAAATGTGAACAAGTCGACCAACGGTGAAAATGATGTCTCTATATCTATGAATACATATTTTTTGGAAAAAATATCATATACTCAAACACAAGTGACAAAATATAAACTTTTAGGCTTTCAGGCTTTCGGGCATTCGTAAAAATTTTAAAATCAATATTCTCAGCCATTTCAGATACTAATTATACATGGTATGGCAATGTAAAGATAAAGGTAGTTGGGATGACATTGCTTGTTTTCTTTAGAGCTGTAAATGAAGAACAATAATTAGCAATAGATTTGAAATAGCACCTGTGAGTTGTGTGCCATACAATGTCCCATGTACATGTACTAAATGACATCTTTATTTATTTTAATATTATGCAAGTCCCATAATAAAAAAAACATAATGAACACTTGCAGGCCTTTCTGCTATTACTGCTACTCTTGTCCCTGCACTAATTCACAGTTCACACCAAAGCGTTTTATACTTTCATTTCATGAAATTAAATTCAAATTAGCACACACTGGTGGTGGCTGCTCTGGTCCCCAACCCTTGTATTTTCTACACCATTAGTTTCCCATCATACATTTTTGAGACTTAAATTTTCATAATAAAAACAATAGGCGTTACTTTAATTATTGAGTTCTCTTATTAAAGGCAACATTCAACATTATTGATTTCTAAATTCATATCTTGTTGGGCAAATCAGAGAATACAAAGTGGTTCAGTGATTTAATAGCAATTTAATACTATAATTTTACACACGAAATAGATGCAATCATTAAACAATAATGAGTCATTTATCAGGTGCTTCAAATTTAATTGTTTCTACACAAAAATTATTATTTTGATTATCAGTACCTACACATCTAAATTCTAGGGCTGCAATATGTACCTAAAACCAATGCATTGAAATTATTAATAAAAATAAATGTATATGTTTGTAACAATGCAGTAATTTGTGGTCCAGATACAAAAAATCTTTACATTAAAAATGTTAGATGGTGCTAAAAACATGTCAGAAAAAAATACATACTCAGCATCCAGTTTAGTATTCTGAGAACACGTTCGTATGACTACTTTGGATTTGCCTTTATGGCAACTTTTGACCAATCCATCCAATCCTTCATTTGTATGCGGAAAAATAGTGGAAAAAAATTTAAAGGAAAATGAAAAGGAAAAATTTATATTGTTTTTTCATTTTCCTTGTTTTAATTAAACACATCCAAATATTTTTCTTAAATTTTTCGTCAATTTTTTTTCCACTCATTTTTCTTTGCAAGCAATCGGAGCATTAGGATTAGGATCAAGTGGATGCACTGGAAACACAAGGGAGTGATGAAAACTGACATTTGATCAGTGTACCATGTGCTTCTGCCCTTCAACATTACACAACATCATTTTCTGATATGGTTACAAACATTGATTTGAGATTCGAGATACATCGCAATGTGTTGAATGTGTTCATATCAAGGGTCGGCGAGCGGAGTGGTCTTGCGACATAATTATGAGACCAAAATCCCTTTATTCATTTTGTTGAATAAAAATTAGGATTGAGTAATGCTGAAGAAAATGATCATATGGTTGTTATACTGGCTATGTCGCAGTATATTTGTCCGCTTCAATTATTTTATACATCACAAATAATTAAAAAGACTGTGAATCATCCATTCAGTCGATTTATTTCTTGAGTTACATGAATAGCTAATAACTTACTCTAAATAATAATTTTTCCAGGAGCAACAAAACTTTGCTATTTTCATCAATGGCAAAAACTCCTGGCTGATAACAAAAAATGACAACTTCACAATGTCATCAACTGATCAGAATTGAACAGATCGTCGATGTCTTGAAAGAAGTCATCATCCTTTAGTATCGATAAATCAAAACTAGGATCTCACAAATACCTTCATCAAAATCAAATGTGGAAGCGTCGTCGAACATGTCCGGAAAGATACTGTCGGGTGAAAATGCGGACATGTCGTCGACAAAAAGTGGAGCAGGCGGCTCAAAAGTGAAGAAACTCTCATCAAGTTCCATTGGTAGGAACTCACTCTGCATCATTTCAATCTCATCAATAGCTTTTAAATTCAACACATTTTGACTACTCTCCCACATTGGATCTTTGAAAGGACTAATAGGAGTTGCCTTTGACGATTTCAACACCATGAATGATTTCATGATGTAAAACTGAAGTGGGTGAGGGCAGGTTGTGTAATTCTTCGCTACTAGACTCGTATCCAGAGCTAGAAGCACACATTTACCTGACGAGAACATTCATTTTCAATTTTATTAAAAGAAGGAAACCTCGAAGGTGGAGCGATGATATTAGTAAGAGCGTCCGGTCCTCGAAGTTCAATAGCAGCCTTATCATAAACCATAGCAGCCTCTTCCGCCGTATCAAACGTCCCAAGCCAAACCCGGACACGTCTAACCGGATCTCTAATTTCAGCCGCCCATTTACCCCAAGTCCGTCTCCTCACTCCTCTATATTTCTTCCACACCTCGTTCACATTCAACTTCCGACAACATTAACATGTTGTTTTTCTCTGTTTCAACACCGCCTTTCTTCGCAACACGGTTGAATAAAAATCTCATTAACAAACTTCTTAACTCTCCTCCGTGGCAAGAAACAGAACTGTTCTGCTTCAGCCTCCTCGCCGCTGGAGGAATCGGTAGCATCCGGGTCGGTGTAAGATATCCTGACCCGTTTCGTCGATTTAGAAGAAGATGAAGAGACTGACTTGATTTGCTTAGTAGTGAAGCTTTTGTGCTCTGTGTATTTAACTGGATTGAAGATGCTAAAATCCATGTCGTCCATCATCAGTGAATCAATTTGAAAAAAATGAAAAACCCAAATCTGATTCAAGACTACTAACAACAACTACACGAGATTTTTAGGGGGGAGAAATCTGACTGGAAAATCCGAGATGTGGGGAAGAATGAAAGAGATGAGAACAGGGTAAGAGTGATTTTTGGGTTTGGGTATCTGGGGAGTGGGGATATATAGAGTTTCTATTGAAGAAATAAATTCTTAAAATATTAGTTTTTTTTCTTTCTAATGATTTTTTACTTTCCTAATGATAATACTTATTGCTAACATAATTACTATGATTATTATTCAATAGATACGACGTACCTACTCTGTACAAATTATAGATACCCGTTTTATAGGGGTATTTTCGTCAACAAGGAAAGAATTGAATGGAACGACTCGCCACATAGCAAATGGAGGGATACAAGATGCATAGTAGTTCAAGTGGTGGAGAGGAAGTGGCTCGCGGTAACACGTGACTTGAAATTTACTGTACATAGGAATATGAGGAGGTCACGTGAAGCCCAAAATACCCAGCCTGTTAACAATAAGGAAGATTTCTAATTAGATAAAGAGACAATTGTAGTAAACCACCATTATAATATACCATTTTGCAGAAAATCACCACGATATCAAGAAATTACCAAACGAGTATATTATAATGCTGCCGTTAACCAAAAACCACCACCCCTACTGTTCCGTTAAAACTTCTGTTAAGTGCGTGTACGCATGGTAATAAAATAATATTTTTTATTTTTGTTAATTACCAAAAACCACTATTATAATATCAGTTTTACGAAAAACCACCATTTAAATAATTGATTATCAAAGTACTACCAACTGCACTGTTCATGCTAGATCAGAGGCTCGTACGATAATTTAACTCTTTTATAAATGTCTACTAACTACATGATGCTTCAATTTAATCTTGATGGATGTCAATGAAGAAAATAATGCTAGAAAATGCAAAAGAAAACTCATGTTTGAGAGTTTATAATTATCAATGTGGAATGGCTACCGACTGTCTGATTCAAATATAAATAATTTTCCTCCTTTTATTTCTATGAAATATGATTTATTACATCACTACTTTTAAACTATAACTGTTGTACTATATTAATCTAAAAGATTCAACTACGTATTAAAGATTCAACTATGTATTAAAGATATAGCAGCTTCTCACCGCATCCGCAACTTATTTGCTTCTATTAGGTTTTGTTTAATGAACCGTAATTTTGTAGGAAGAGTAATAATGTCTTGCTAATCAAAGATAGCCACAATTGTAGCCTCAACATCATTACCTAGCGTTACCTAAATATTCTTAAGGTAGTTTTTGACAATGAGGATATTATAATAGAGTCATTTCGTACTTAGTTGTTAAAATGGTGGTTTTCTGCAAAACAAGATATTATAATGGTGGCTTTCTGCAATTGTCTAAATTGAAGTTGAATACCCACGCGTCATGTGGCGCGTGTTGTACAGTTTCTAACGGAGTTAGGTCAATGGTGGTTTTTAGTTAACGGCAGCATTATAATATACTCGTTTGGTAATTTCTTGATATCATGATGGTTTTCTGCAAAATGTCATATTATAATGGTGGTTTACTGCAATTAACCCTTAGATAAATGATTTATATAAGACGGTAAGACAATTTCATTATCGTTAATTTTGTTGATATTTATAATTTGCATAAATAAAATAAAAACTAATTAATATTTAATTTAAATAAAACGTCAAATGTAAAAAATCAACAATTAAGATATCGATCTTATATAAACATGTCGTCCTTCATAATTTACAACCTTTAGTTGGTCAAATATGAAATCTAATTTCTAATTTACTTTGACTGATTAATTAACCTTTTGAAAGGATGTGTGTTTTAGTATGTAATTTAATTTTTGAAGAAAAGTAACGTGGGAGGCAACCTAGAATTCACCGCTCAATAATAAAAGGGGAAAGGAAAGTGAGATTTTTATAGTTTAAGATATAATTGTGTCGTGTGTATACGAGACGTACGTTCTCAAGGCTTTTCTAAGAATTTGTCCTACCGAGAAATGCTCTCAAATTATATTACTATTAACAACTCCCCTCCCAATATTAACCACACAATTTTATTGTTTTTATTTTTTAGATAAGGTAATTTTAGAAGATTATTTTTCGTGAAGATGATTTTGTTATTTGATGTAGTATTGCATTGATCTTCTACATATGGATGATTTTATCTCCATGTCTTATAGATTATTTATCTTATCTTCATGAAGACTAGGAGGGGTGTAAGACGAAAGAAAATGATCTTAATTGCTAATTTGATTAATCTGTCGATTGAAATAAAAGTTGACTTTTAATTAATTGAACGGTTGAGTTTGTAAAAATAATACGAGCGGTTAGATTTTACGATTATTTTTTGATTAAAAATGTCATCCGTTGAAATATAAGTAATAAACAAATGAGATCACGTCTCATCGTCTTACAAAAACTCATATCCTTCTTTCCATATTTGATATTCAAAACATATAAAGTTCCCCTATCATGGAAGCCAAAAAGTAGCGGCCTAACAGTCAACCGTCCGGTCTCTGCGGTCTCTAGACCCAGAAGTTGGTGGTTCAAGCCCTTCCCAATGCATCTCCGCCTTAAGTCTAGGGTCTGTCCAGTCTTTGAGCGAATTAGAAATACATCTCTCTATATTTAAAGCGCAAGCCCGTGAATTGACGGTTACTTTTGTAACCACATTTTCTTTCCAATTTTACCCTTTGAAAATTAACTAAAAACAAAATTTATATGAATAAGTAAAAAGTAAAATTAAATTAAATAAATAAATGAATGTTATCTGCACAAAATTTGTGCATCAATTTACTAGTTTTTTTAAATGGAAGCCTAAAAGTACATAGTTTAAACATTACACTATTAAACTATATTGAATTATTGAACTTTATTTATTAAAACGATGGAGTTTGAAATGATTGTTCAAACTCATTCCCGTAAAAAAAATCTTTGACCACAGTAAATAAATTCAATGTAATTAAGTTTTCGTAATATAGGAGGACATAATCTCAATCATTGGTTTGACTATTTCGACAGTTGCCATTAGGTTGGCTTTTAATTAAATTTGACGGTTGGATTTGCAAAATACAAGGACAGTTGAATTTGATGATTTTGAATAAATTAAATATCGTTGAATTATTAGTGATTAATAATCAAGATTGTGTCTTACAAATACGTATTCATTCTTCTCAAACTTTTCCTATTTGGGGATGTGAAATACATGTATCGTTTCACATGTCATGTCATTGAAACAAAATACTTATTATAAATTTAACACATAAGATTGTTAAACAAAGTTGCAGCATCTGGATTTGGATCATGTGCTGCGTACAATACTTTATAGTCAAATGTAAAATGACGTAGTTGTGATTCATTAAATATCAAAACTACGCCGTTCTGAAAAGGGTTTAGAAATTTTAAATTTGGGTTTTAGTAAAGTGCATAGTTGTAAGTCAATTTTAAACAAAACTACGTCATTTTGTCAATTAAATTTGAATTTCAAATTTTGGTTGTATATGGTTGTAGGCTGTACAGTATCCGGATCACAGCATCTATGGAAAAGCTAATCATCAAACATTGGTCGTTAAAACACTGCTTAAAACAAATAGCCGCCTTAATCTCTTATATAGTGTTGGTTAAATTGTCACTTAGTTTCGATTCCTGTCACTAATCTTAATTAAGCTTCATAACACGCTAGTTTAAGGTTTACAGACAATCTTAAGAATCTAAATATTTAACTTGAACATACAAATCCAAATTAAATTCCGACTGTATTCATACTGATGGTAACTTAATTACAACACAAACCAACATCATACAAGTAGGTGTAACCAAATAGTGACATAATAATGCAAGTTTGTGTTTTCTTGGTTTATGCATGGTCGTTTTGTAGATGATGAACATATGTAAAAATATACAACATGTTCACGTTACATTTAAATTATAGGACAACTTTTATGATTTTTTTCAAATTTATGAATACTAAATAGCACCAAATAATGCTGTGCATGCAATTATAACATAAAATGAATTCTATTAATTGCATTGAGCCAAGTGAGTAGACAAAATAGTATAAGACAAAACACTAAAAAGTATACCAAGTTGGACAAATTAAGGTCGTCTATGTATCGTATTTAGTGATAAGTTTGTGTCTTATTTTGTGCACTTCCCAAAACAAAGATGTGCTTGGTGTAGCTGTCTTTTTATGTTTTCAATGATATTTGTGGTTTTCTATTGTGAAAATCAAAACTACAATAACAAACCAGAAATACAGATTTTGATAAGTTAAACTCAAATAGCAAACACATACTAATATTCAACTGTATTTTTCATTCAATTTATTTCACCCAAGAAATTAAGAAGAAGATATTTTTGACATTCAAGCACCAATGATTAGTTTTAGTAATGTGACTCTAATTACTATGTATTAATCAAGTTGGTATATGCATGTGGGTAAACAATCAATAAGATCAGAAGTCACTTGCCAAGAGCTCGTATTTTCATGCACTACGTCCACCGTTAATTACTTTGGCCAAGAATAAAATTACTGTGCACATACTTAACTTTCTGGCCAGTTGTGAATATTTAAATAGCAAACCCTCAACAGTAAGTATAACAAAGTAACACAAACATTTAATGTAAAATTGAGTAATGAGCAATCAATATTGATTGTCAAGACTTCTTCTCTTCGAAGCAAGAGATGTTTGTCACCCATCATATGTGAGGATTTCTCCTTCATCGATATTTGCTCTTTCATGAAAGTAGGATTGTTAAGCACAAGGAGTAACAATCTAGTGACCAGTCATTGAATTTTTAATCTCATTTGTCGGTGTTTTAACTCTTCCTGAACGTATCTACGCTTTGAATCAGAGATATGTCTAATACTTGAGCGATTTAGTAATAGTCAACTTCTCTATAGTAAAATCATACAATTTTTTCTTTTACACGAGCAGACAAGATCTAGTCTTTTTGCATGTCGTCTACTAGCAAAAGGATCAATAGAGGTCTAGTGCAAGTGCACGACAACATGATCTTTCTTTCTCATTGACTGTTCTGGGAAGTAGTCTAAATGCTGATTGAGCGGCACGGTCAGCTCTTATTCAGCTACAACCCTAAAACTAGCTACACTGCACAAACTCTACACTTTTAAAAGAATCTCAGATCAAGTGAAGTTGAGCTAAAATACAAACCTAATAAACACGACTAGAATCTGCTAGACATAGTTATGGTTAAATACTAGAGTTTACAAAGGCTAGCTAACTATGTATTGTATAAAAACATCATCGTGCATGCATGGATGCTTTGATGTCTCTTCTAAAGTTGACACTTACCCTGGTCAGAAACTCAGGCCGGCAGCGATGATCACGCTCTTACATTGACCAAATCAAAGGTGTGCACGTGCTTATGTCCCTCTGGTTTCACGTGTTTGTGAATGTGCGGCCATAACCATAATATTGTATAAACCGAGACTCCACACTATAGTGATTAGTCGATATGTGACATTATTACTAGTATTTAAAAAACATGGTTGAATAAGTTTGAAGATTTGCTTACGACCAAATTGGAGATCAGGAGAAAAAGTGGTGGACAGGACGTGCGTTATAATACTTAGTTTACCAAAAGTTAGGTCTTATGATTCATAATCTGAAAAGATCTACAATGTAGAAGAAACAAAAACATGGAACTCTCTTTATCACACTTGACCTCACACTATGATAAATAGTAAGAATATTAAGAAATCCTTTTATCTTGAAAATTCTTATGTGATGATGTTGCATGTTTTTATAAAGATCGGATAAATTGCAGACTTACGGACTTAATGCGAATATACATTCGAGGTGATTGATCAACTGACCAAGAGTGTAACAAGAAAACAACCACCGTTTTTTTTCAAATGTTGGCAGATAAAAACAAGCTTGTATTGGCTAAGTATAAGTTACTTTATGGATTAATAATTTAAATTTTAAAAATCAATTCTTTTTTGCAATCAGGAATCCTTTATATTAAATATTACATCAATGACATTTTCATTTCAAGTTAAATAATTTGGATATACTTGTAAAAAGGAAGAGTTTCTATTAATCCAACGGTGGACACCATGTGATTTTTGCTAATTCAATATTAAATTAATTAAAAATTATTTTTAACAGTTGAGATTATGTATTTATGCTTACAGAAATTATATATCCTTCTTAAACCTAACCCTGTTTGTAAAAAAACAAATAACTTCACAGCTAGTAGCTAAATGAATCTGAAGGCTAAAACTTACGTGAGCTGAAAAGTAAAAGATATTTTGGAACATACTTTAGTGGACTTTTTGTACGCATGATTATTTGTTTTCAGGTCGACAAATGTGGCGAACATGTTGATTAATTCCCGTTGTTTGGATTTGAAATATGTATAGCTGCATATTACGGATATATTAGGCTTTCTACTATTAGCTTATGTACAATCTGCAGGTGACTTTTCAGTAGACAAATTCTAGTGCGCACTCTACTTTTGTATCAAACATCAAAAACATGTATTTTGATGATTGATCCATGATTAAGGGTTATTATGTTCAATTTAAAATTTAGCTGTTCAATTTGCTGGAAGGTTACCCTCTAGTGGCTGTCACTGGTTTGCCACTAGGATTGATTGCAGTGTGGGTTGAGATCACTTTGATGGTATCCTTTTTCCGTTTACTTCGAGGTATGCATGCGCGAGATTTTTTCTAATTATGTGTCAGTATTCAGTAGTCTGTTTAAGATTTTGAAAAACCTTATTAATCTTAGTTAACATTATCATTTTTGGCCTTAAAATGGTTGTACTTTCATCTTTAAAGTGCAGTTTTTGAACTCTAACTTTAATCAGTCTAACAAGATTCAAGAGAAAGAAGCCATAATATGTGGTCAATAATATGTGCCTCCATGGTAGCATTCCTTTTGTTAGCCAGCCTCAAATGCATCAACTTTTAAAGACATAAGATCAAATAATGGAAGAGTGAGACAAAAGTACACTTGTGCACCAATTGAATAATTACGAGTATTATTTAGATCATTTTTATATTCACTCCACATAAGAGTGTTTTTTTTATTAAGTGAAAAGTGGGCAGTGTTGCTGGCTTCTCTCCCATTCTATTTAGCAGCCACTCGTGGGCACGACCCATTGCCGGAGTCGTGTTAACAGCTTTAATTCTTGTACTCTAGCACATATATTATTAGGTTAACGTTAGGCATTGAGAAATGAAGCACGAGAGGTAGCTTTTGGGATGAGTTTAGGGTTTAAAATAAGAGAATGGATCAAATAAAAAGTGCTAGATTGGTTATAAAATGCAAACAAATCTAAACCACCCATTAGATTTCAATCAACGGTTATAATTAAAGAATAATAATTAATATAAAAAATTACAAAAGGGCAATAATGGAAATACACGCATAACATATTTTTCAAATATTTTCATTAATAACAATCCCTTATTTTAAGGGATTGAGTAACCGACTTTCAATTTTTTAAATTCAAACTCATTAATATCCACCCATTAAATTCAGACTCATTTTTTTTTTTAGTGACAATCCCTTTTTTATGGACTACATCAATTGCGTTTATGCTTCATCGGACTGTTGTGCGGCATAAAACAGATGTGGAGGATTTGAAGTCATGTTTCACTTATATGTTTGGGGTATGATGAGTGATCTTTTGCATAGTGTGGTAAAAAGGGTTTGTGTTTCTTTAAAGAGGCTGCACTTCACTTGTTCTAGCTGTCACATGAGTTTATGTCACATGAACACAGTACAACAAATCATGAATCATAGTGTAGCAATTCACGAATCATATCAACATTTCATGAATCATAGTATAGCAATTCACGAATCATATCAACAATTCATGAATCATAGTGTAGCAATTCATGAATCATAGTATAGCATCCTGATAGGACACGAATCATAGTATAGCAAATCATGAATCATATGAACAATTCATGAATCATAGTATAGCAAATCATGAATCATATGAACAATTCATGAATCATAATACATCAATTGATGAATCATGTTCCCAAAAGGTATAACATCAAAAGATCAATCATATATAACACCAAAAGACCAATCATATATAACAATAAGGACGATTCACATATAACAACAAAGGATTCATGAATCATGAGTCAGTGACCTTCCCTCCTTTCTCCATCCTCCATTTTAACCCCCAATGCTCATACCCTCTTTACAAAATCTCAATGTCTTCTTCTTCAAACATCGACCCAGTGACCCTAACAGATGCGCCTAGCAAAGGCTACGAGCTCAGCGGCAAGATCATGCTCAGCGCCATCGTTATTCTCTTCGCTGTTATTATCTTCATGGTCTTCTTGCATCTTTACGCTCGTTGGTACCTCTTCGCTCTCGCCGACGCCAGCTTCAACGCCGCAACCGAAACCGCTGTCAAATTTTAGTCTTTTATGTCGATTCTACAACCCCTTCTCAAGGGCTCGACAATTCTGTTCTTAAGTCTTTACCTGAGTTTGTTTTTCAGAAGGGTTTGGCTTTGGAGGAGTTGTTGGAGTGCGCAGTTTGCTTGTCGGAATTTGAAGTTGGGGAAAAGGGAAGATAAATCAAAATCGGAAACGAGGAGAACGTGATTTTTGGAAAAAATCAAAACTGCTTGATTTTTGGGTTTTTTTGTGTGGACTAATCTACCCTTTTTGAGTTATTGAAATCAAAATCTCGTATTTAATGTTTCAATTAATTATATTTGCACCCCCAAATTAATAGCCGTCCGATTTGAATATTTAATGGTTGAGATATGTTTGTATTTTATAATCAAAAGGTGCTTTTCACCGGATCCTTACTCTTAAAATAAACTAATAATACAGATATATAGCTTCAGTTTCGAAGAAACGATAAAATTCATGAAACTTAATCTCTATTGTTAATTTTTTTCTTTAAATACGAAAGAACTAGCACAAATCAAGGTAGAATTGAATTTACAATTATCGATATCAACTGTTGATGGCTTTTGTACAATTATTTATTTATAATTGAATTGACAAAACAATACAACAATGGCCCTTAATACAATGTCAATAGCCTTGTAACTAACTCACTTTCTGTGCGTGTTCACATTTGCCGGAAAACATTGATAACTTTATAGCGTCAAGTTTATACACTCTTTTTAGAGTGGGAGACATTGGGATAATATGATAAAAAAATTAATCAATCTCTTATTTTATATTCTTCTGACTTCTCGTTTTTTTTGTATTTTGTGTGTAAATGAGTTTCCGTGTTTTAATGGAGTAAAGTAAAAGTAGCTGCTAGATTTGATATTTTCGGCCGGCTGGCTTCCGATGCAGCCGCTGCTCCTGCACCACATTGATTTTCACGTCGACCGTTATTGTTGACAATCCCATGCACAAAACACGTTCAACTTCTTTACAAAGTTTGATTTAACAGTTTTGCTGACTGCATCGACGTTCCATGTATAATGAATGCCTGCGAGATCAAATTCTCTTAAATTTAGTAGGAGTTTAAAAAGTTTAAGATACCTTGATATTGACAAAAAATTGAATCATCAATCTCTGAACTAGAAACAGAATGACTGACTATTAGAAATCATCTATTAGTTGTTCAATCTAACAATTAGAATGATTAAAGTCGTACATTTGCTTGGACATGACTCGTTGGACAACTCGAAGTACAATAATATCAAAGGGCATGGAGATGTGTTCAGTGTATATAACAAATGCAATTAGAACTTCGAATGAGTAAATGCATGGTGGCTCTTGGGGGATTTAGTGGGTACTGAAGTGTGTAGTTAATGAAGGCACATTATTACGTGTGGTTTAATGAGTTTGTAGTGAAGCACATAATGTGGATATCAAGTTCATAGTTATAAAATATTAGAGTTGCAGTAGGCACTTGCACTTGTTGGGGGATTTACACGTGGATGCAGGTAATAGATGACTAGAAAATACTTATCAGTCTTCGAAATCTGACAAGTGAAATTAATTGCATTATCCAGAGTAAAATTTGGTAAATTCGGATTTAATCGTATTTTCTTGTCTGAATAATTGATTAAACTGATTAGTTATTTAAATTTTTCGTTAAAAAGTATCGGTAAACGAAATAGATTTTAAAATCATGAAAGTTTCCCGATTTTTTACTTAATTATTATAAGAGTAACTTTTTATAAATAATAAAATTAAATTATTTACCTTAATCAATAAATCCATCATAAATCATAAATATCATAATTTTCATCTGCTACAACTTAATATTGATAGAATGAGCTTTCATCTGATCTTTCAAGAATGTGTTTTTATCCTCCTTTCGATGGCCTTTGAGTACTTCTGGGCCGAGCCCAGTTCTCTAAATCTATCTTAAGTTCACGGTTGACACTTTCTGATTTCCCCCAGTGTTTTCCCGGCAATTTTCAACTTGATTAGAACTTAATTCGCTTCTGCCGATTCTATAAATGGCTGGTGAGGTCTCATGGTACTCGAATTGAATATTTCCCATGAGCTGATTATTCGAAATGACAACCTGACTCTGGAGCAATTGACAAGTGATCTGCATGTGGGAGTTATTCAACCGGACACGTAGGTTCAGCAAAGATATTTAATGTGAACTCTAAAACGACGTCACTTTGACGTAGTTTACTATAATTCTACGTAGTTTTGGATGAATCATTTTTTAAACAACGTAATTTTGGGTCACTTCAAAATGGCATTGAATCTGAATACTATTCAATCAAAATTGATAACATTTTTACTCTTTTTATGTCATTAATTTAAAAGAAAATATGAAAAGTATTCTAAATTTCTAGTGTTAAATCAAAGACCTAAAATAAAAAATGCAAACGAATTATGCATTTGATTTGAATTTCCCTTAGGATAAACCAACATCTAAATTGAAAAAACAATATGAATTTCAAAACATAAAATAGATGGGCTCAAACGGCAACGTTTTGTAGACGGAGGTGCAGGTATTATAATATGACCGCGTGCAGCAGATCACATTGAACCGCGGGAAAATCGTTTCACGTCGGCGCCATTTCAAAACCCTAAACTACCTGCGATTTTTCTCTATCGAATTTGCATTCTATCTTCTTCTAATTCGTTGCGTGTTAGCGTCGGCGGTGAACCGTTCGAACTCGGAGTGATGGATTTGGAAGGCTTGTCGTTGGTTTGCGCTGGTCTCGGATCAAATGAAGAAGACGATGACGGCAATAAGATTGGCTACATTAAGGCCCCTCACTGTTTAGGTTCGTCTACAATCGCCGCTTTTAGGGTTCCGCCTTAGTTATTCTAATTGAAATATGCGGTTGTTTCGAAATATGCTTGTTGTGCAGTTTTTAAGATTTTGCTTGAATTTGTTTTTTCAGATAATTTGAAAGATTTGATGAGGTTTTTGAGGCGAGATGATCCGCAGACGAGAGAAGTGTTTAAGCAAGTGAGCAAATGGAATATAGTGAGGAAGGACTTGATACCTATAATTGAAAACTACCAAGAAGACTTCAATTTGGTGTTGAATGCTGGTATTTGGATTATGTTTCTCATTATTATTTATGTGTGTGAATTGTGATTACCTTTGGATATATTTTGATGCATAAGTTGAAAGCGGTTTCTTTTTGTTTGTAGTGAAAGTCTTGGTGTTCCTCACGATCCCAGTTGAACATACATCTAGCGACTTGTCCCAGCAGATTGAATATTTGTGGGAATTGAAGTCTGCTATTATAAACAGCCATACGGTTCCAATTATTATCTCAATTTTGGAGAAGCCATTACTTAATTTAGAAAGGTTTGTGCAATTAACTTTGGTTGTGTAGTCTATATCCTTTAACTCACATTCGACAGCTGGATTATTGGAAGACATAGTGGTACTTGCCTTTTCTGTACCACTTTCATTCTGTGATATTCTCTTTGACGTATTTAAACTTCTGACAGTGAGAATTTCTCTGAAGAGGACTGGAAGTTGGTCCAACTAGTGCTTACTTTATTTCGGAACTTACTAGCTATTCAGGACATTACATTACATCAGAAGTTGGGTGGCTCAGCCTCTCAAATAATGCATCTGAGGGACAGGTTTCTGAAATTACTGTTTGATGAGAGCGTAATGGATATACTTATTGTGTTGACTCAGCATGTTGGAGATTCTAGGGGATTTCTCCGCCAAGACAATTTGCTTATATTGGAAACATTCCATTACATATTCATGGGCCAAGACCCTGAGATGGTTGCCAATGCATACTCGATGTGTTCACAGGTTTGTTTCATTCGTGAGAGTCTTTAAGTAACTTGCTGAAATTAAAAGTTAAAACTAACCATGAAATGACATCACTAGCAAAAACTGATTGTGTTAATGATCAATGTTACTAGTTCACTTTTAAGGAAGTTAATGTTTAGTAATTGTGTTGCAGCCCACTATCCTTAACTGCACTTTACTTCTCTAAAGAGTAAAGATCTCTTAAAATCTACGACTGTAATGGATTATATAAAGGTGACACATTACAAGTAGACGTCCCCAGTGCGTGACTAATATTGTTTGGATATTCATCAATAACTAGGCAGGTCCAGAAGCGAATACTAATTTGGACAGCCTGAAATCTATTCTACACGATGAGAAGAAGCAGAACATCTCCAGGATAAGGACCTTGGGTCGTCATTCACAGTTCGTTGGCACATTTACAAGATATACCATGGTAAATAAAAATATTACGGGCGAAGGTTACTAAAAATTTATTAGTGATGCTTATAGAATCTTGAATGTAGGATGGATCAAAATCCTTGCGGGCGGGAAACCCTATTTTAACCTCCCATGATAGCCAGTTGAAGCCAAATAAAAATAGATCTGCAAGGGGTCTATCAAAGAGACCTGCGTTTGACCATGGTATATTGCCTTCCACAGAGCATAGTATTCTGAGGTCCCTCCATGATTTTGTGAAGCAGTTTCTGAAAGGAGGATACAATGGTAAAAAATTATAAGCACAATGCACAAAGAACATGCCTCTATTTTCCCTTTTTATCTGATAATGTATCTTTCCATATTTTCTATAGTTCTGATGAATCCGTTCGTGTGGACATAGAAAAAGAACATCATGCTATAGACAACTCTGATGTTGATGTCTTCTTCCGAGTAACTGAATTCATTACGTCATTCCAGTATCACAAGTTGCTGAGCGCTAAGGTTGGTTCCAAATAGTTCATTTATGTCATTATATATCAAGTGAGTCCTTCATTTATAATGAAAATAGTGGTCAGCAGAAATTAGAAACTAAAAGAAAGGAAGATGGTCTGATACAAATTTACAATTTGCTGCGTCCTTCAATTTTTTTATCTAGAAATTTTAGATATTGCTCAATGATTGTTTAGTCTCAAAGTTCTTGAAATCACTGTGACCCTTTTTTGCATTAATTTGTAAACAGCCCGAGGAAGAGAGTATATTATCTAATGGTTCAACCGAAGCAAATGATGACAGATCATTATATAAAAGTGACGCATGTGGGCCGATTGCCTCTTCAATGAACGAGTCAATGTTTCTGTTAGTGATTTCAAAATGGCGCCAAGCATTTGATGGTTTAAAGGAAACAAATAACTACAAGTTTTTGTCCTCTTCTGGCTCAGTGATGAAAACTCTGGTAACTTTTATTTGTTATATTGGTTCATATTTTCTGGTCAATTCTTATGCTCAGAAGAATTGTGGTATAACTCAACAATGATGTCAAAAGAATTAGATGACAACTTGGTATATGTAATTTTTTCTTTTGCAGCTGTTGAAAACATTCAACATTTTTGGTTGGTTCTAGTAATGTTATAAACCTACTGCTAGAATATACTACATTTACTTACCAAGCTTGCTTATCTTACGCAGATTCGTATTCTTGATCTGGTATTCAAAGTGTCCCCTGACGGTTCTAGGGAGGGACGTACTGCCCGGATTCTCTTATACAAGTTATTCTATGATCAAACTGATCAGGGATTGACCCAGTTTGTTATATGTCTTTTAAAGAGTTTTGATATGTATAAGCAACCCAAAAGGTGCAACCTAAATCCCTATCTATTAAAAGTTATTTTACTTGGTGCATGTGTCATTTCTAGATGTGTGCCATATCCGGATGCAACAGCATGCACAATATGAATTGCATGGGTTTTGATTGTTCGTCATATCTTATCTCAGTGATCTCTCGGATTTGGTCGAAATGATACATGTTATTGTGCGAGTACTGGAGAAACTCCAAGCTGACGGCACATTAAGGGTATGATCTTTCTGGAGTCGGGTAGCTTTTTGGGACAGTATTGTGTATCAATCCTCTTCATTCATGAACCATATACTTTCCATTTAAACCTCCCTTACTCTATTGTTTTAAATGGTTACTGAAGTAACTGAACTAGCATGCTCGATCAGTGTAATTCACGATATAATGATAACAAATTGGTAACTGTAAATAATTTATTCCAGGTTTCCAAAAAGGCAAGAAAGGCTAAGCCAAAGAAACTTCAGAACTCTGAAGAAAGTGATGACCGGCTGAACGGAGAGAAGGACATTGATGTTGAAATGAATGTTTCCAGTAATGACCAGACAGCAGAATGCAGGGAAATAAATAAAGACGACTTAAATGAGTGTCACATGAAGGGCGATGAAACTGATATACCTGTACCTATAAAAATCAACGTGGAGGGTCAGAGTAATCGTACAAATGATGGTTATCATGTTAGTCAACCCACTGACTGCTCCAGTGAAGAAGAGCAAGTTGCAACAGCTGAAGTTGACTTCAAGATTTCAACTTTGGTTTCTAGTTTTGCAAATGAACACATCATTCGCAGTTTATGTTGGCTACTTAGCTTCTACAAAAATAACTCAGTCAAAACAAACTACTATATCATTTGCATGTTGAGGAGAATATGTGAAGATCTAGAGCTTTCTCCAATGTTGTATCAGGTAAAGTTTGCAGCCAATGTTTATCTCCTAGGTGTGGAAGCCCTTTAACAAATGAATGTTTTTGCAGCTATCATTCCTTACAACATTTTACAAGATCTTGGCTGAGCAACAGTCACATCCCTGCAAGGATCATGAAAACATTGTCGATTTTTTAACTACCCTAATCAGAAGAATGTTAAGGAAAATGAAAAGCCAGCCTCTTCTTTTCGTGGAAATACTATTTTGGAAATCTCGCAGGGAATGCAAATATATCAATTGCAATTCAATGTTGAACGAGCTCTATCAGTTCAGGGATGGAGCTAGTAACTTGGGCAGAGCTCCAGGAAATGGACAGCAAGGTCTCGACGTAACATTGCTGATGCGCTTGGTGATGATGAGGCTGATTTCGCCACTTCTCATAACAACAATGCAGATGAAGCTGTCAATGATGGAAGGCCTGACTCGGGTACTGATGTTGGAAGGGAAGAAAACGTAAACAGGTAGAACTGATAAAACATTAGAATGCTTTACTCATGATGAGAATTTGATTGGACATAATTCTACATTTTCAGCTGTGATGGGATAACGCACCAGGATACAGAGAAGCTTTCTATGAGAAATAAAAGACTAGTTCTCAATAGAGAGATGGAGGATAGAATCAAGAATCTCTATGATAGGTACGTGTTAAAAGTTAATGGCATTGTTAGTCCAGAGTCCAGAGATTTGATTTTGATGTTATGCATATTGCATTTTTCTGAATGAGTGAAGTGGGTACTCCACTCCAACTGCCTCTAGAAGTGTCTCAATCATTAATGATACAATTATGGGTAGTATACATTCCTCATTGATCAATAAAAGCTCTCGTGTAAATTCATATTTAGGTACAAAGATGATCCACATTGCACTGAAGTTATAGCAAATGCTTTAGATTCAGATGGTATGATTTCATCAAAACAAGTTTCAAATAAACTCAAACAGCTTGGATATCCTCTACCATCAAAGAAACGATTGCGAAATGCAACTTCTGATAAAAAAACTGAACACGAAATCAAAGGAGCAGTAAGTGAAAGCTATCCGACCACTAATTTGGGTGAAAGTACCACATTCAAAAAGGAAATGTAAGTATTTCTGGTCATGAAACACTTTATGTTCTTTGTGCTTGTGTCATTGCTCCGCTTGATAAAATTCAAGTTGTTGGTATATTAAACATTGAGGATTGGACAATCTTTTTGTATGACCATGGAAAAAGGTTAGATATGCTCATTTGATCATTCAGTTAATTATATAATCCTCCTAAGAAAGTAGCTGATGCAAAGACACGTTTCCCATACAGTTGAGATTTCTGATTACAATTATGGCAAAACTGAAATATAAAATATGTTTCACTGCAGGCGTACCACAAAACGAGTACGAGCCTTCACCAAAGATCAGGAGGAAAAGATTAAATTACTATATGAACAGTTAGTCCTCATCATTCATATTTTTATCCTTATGAACCATACTTCTGATGTCATGAAAATGTGAATTGAATGCCTTCTTAACAAAAGTAGATATCCTGACAATGTTTGCTAATTTGGAAATCCTGAAGGCTAGCATCTTGTGGTTTGATGTGTCAAATTTGAAAAATGGCCAGATTGATTTAGTATTTTGTCTTGCTCGGATCCCTTGGATTGTCAGGTTTTGCGTTTCAGTTAGATTGTTGTTTAATTGGGTTTGGCTTGTGGCTCCTGCCCGAGTTGCTAGTATTATGAGTGGCCTGAATAGTTATTATTTGTCTTATTTACTCCATATTTTTAATGAATGTTCATATCCTTCCATTAAAACAACTGAATACGGCTGGATCCTTGTTCATATAGGTTCAAGGGCCAAAAAAGGTGCAGTTACATGATCGCAAGTGCGTTAGATAATACTGGCATTTTTACGGCATCACAAGTCTCCCGTAAGCTCAAGCAGCTTGGCCTACCTACACAGAAAGAGCTCAGGTCAGAGAAAGCTCACCTGGCTGCTGAGCATGATTCTGATGATGAGACATTACTCTCTATCTCTATAAGGAGCGGGTAAGGATTCACTTCATTACACAACTTGTCTCTGAATTGTTTTATTTTGATTATTCAAACTGTAACACGAATTTAAGAATTTCATGTATATCAAACATGGGTATCGTTACTTCTTACAGTAGAATGACATAAATAAGAACATTTGGAAATTTCTAGGAAGCAAAAGAAGACTTTAAAGATGGCAAATGATGAGCCAAACACAGAGAAAGCCTCTGAAGAGTTGTCTAATCAAAGCTCCGGCGATGAAATGATAATGTAAGTTACCTATCAGCCTATTGCCACCACCACTCTGGAAGGAAATTCAGATTTCTATTATATACCAAACATCGGTTCATTCTCTATCTACTGCTATTCTGTGGCTTTTGGGTCATAAATGTGTTCAACTGCCTACAAAACATAAACATTCTAAGACAGTTACTCTATGATAATTCCTCTTCACTAATTTCTGCATTTATGTGATATGACAACAGAAGGACGCAAGGTAAAAAGCTTCAGAAGTTGAGGGGTGGAAATCTCACAATTGCTTCGTCTTATCAGTCTGCAATTGAAAGTGAAATAGGGAAAAGGGTTCAGGAAACATATATGTATGGCACTGGTCTCTCTTTTTTTCTGATTATTACATCCTTGAATAAATGCTATCAGAATTGACTAGTATATGAATTTATTTCACACAAATAAATAAATCTAATTATCTGGACTCCAATATTCATTCCTTCAAGTCTAAAAGGAATAGCTTTCTGTGGTCTGTTATTTTTGTAGGGAAAGTGATAATCAATTTCATGATATGGAAGCTGTGGCAGGCAATGCAAATGGTTCTCTTGACAACACAGACTTGGTTGTGAATCCAGTAATGCAAGAAGCTGAAGAAAACGTCACTGGTTTGTCAAACGAAGAGCTGATTCTGGAGGATTCTGAGGATGATGCAGCTCCATTGGAGCTTACTAAGGATGGCCCTGAACCTTCCAGGAGAAAGCGGATGGTTGTGGACTCTGAGGATGATGAATAAGAATACTATATGAAGAATTTTATTTTGTTTGTTCTGCTGCACTACATCAAAAGAGGCCTTGACACCTTGACGACCCTGAACCTTGGACGAGAAATCAGATGGTTATAATTATAGTTCCCGAATATGCTAACTTAGTTACTTATTGGAAATTTTATAATTTAAAAAACAGCTGTACTCCGCGCGAGGAAATTAAGAAGCTGACTACGAAAAGAAATGAAGCTTATGAGATAACTGAACGTACTGGATACGATTGGTACATAAACTAAAACACTGTATTCTCAATTTCTTTAACAAAATTACTTTTTATTAATACGAAACTTGGAATTTTTTGGCAGGATTGTTCTGAGTTCCTTGGACCGCTGAGAAAGGAAAAATCAAGGACGCACAAATATGAAGAAAATCAACTAATGGAAATATGCATTGTTCCAAACACCTGTAAATATATATAAAGCGCAAATTAGGGCTCAGTTGTAGTATGGCTGAATATATTTGTATATAATAAAATGCTGACACTGTTCTTATATTTTTTCCTTGCCTGCAAATCAAACATATTATATTTGTTTTCCTCAATTTTATTCTCAATGTCAACTTCCACACTTTACCCTTAATGCACGTAATCTTTTGTTTCAATATTTTGACATGATCTTCACTTCTAATTAATTGGATTAATGTTAATTAAAAACTTTAGAGTAATTTGTGGAAACATAGGTCAGCTGGAATAGCAAATAATAAGCCATTAATTGAGTTACGTGTAATTAGGTGATGAATGTTTTAATGTATTTTAGTAAATCGAGAATAAGTACACTAAGTTATCACCTGAAAAATTATATAAATACAAATGGAATGGTTACTTAATATCATGTGTTGTTTGACTTTCACTTATTCACGGTTCATATTAATATATTATTCTCAAAGAGATTCATGGGTTTACAATCAATTAAGACTATGTCATTCTCTAATTTTTTATTAACAATAACATAGTTTAGTAAAAGATATTTTTTGATAACGGATTACACGGTTAAATATCATTCAACTATCTTATTTTGTGAATATATTTGATTTACCTATCATCAATAAATATATATAATTTCATTAAAGAGCACAATATCCTCTCCGCTCACATGATTTACTCTGAAATAATCTATCAGGGGTTAGCGGCAAGTGTCATCACTGGAGCCAACCCGACTTCGATTCCTAATGGGATATGATAGAAATTCTGTCGGATAAGATAGAGAGGAATAATATAATTAGCTTGAGAATGAGGATTGTGCGTTACCTGATCTATTTTTTAAAATAAAAAACTCTGAAATAACGAAACAAACAAGTTTATTAACTAAAGACAATGACAAGGAAGAACGTCTTCAAGAAAAATCAGCAAGAAATGAGTTACATCTTCCTAAAAATTATACTTTTTGATAATGTTTAACCCTGAGATATATTTCTAATTTATATCCTGAGCTTTTGAGTCAACCTGAATATATGACTGCTGGATTAATTTCCCAAAAAATATTATTTTTAAATGTGAACTATTATTATGGTATTTTTCTAAAATAGCAGAATTCTTTAGAAATATAATTAATGATTATTATGGTATTATTAAAATTAGGGAGACATTATGACATTCTTCACAATTAATTTGATTAATTTGACGGTTGAGAATATATTTATTTTTAATGAAATTGGAGGGTTGAATTTGCAAAAAACACGGAACAGTTGAATTTGATAGTTTTTTGAGTTTAAATTTCATCTACTTGATTATTAATAATCGATAATTGAAAATTGTATCTCACTATCTCTGGTAAAGATACCTTCGTGATCTTTTCCCTATGATATTAATTGTACTAAACTTATATATTTATCTTACTGGCTGTCGTAATAAATAATTTGAACCGAATAATATGACTCGTTGATACATCAAAAACCCGAACCGTATCAATACAACTGAACAGCATGGACGGTTCAATTTCGATTACAATTCGTTTCAACTCAATGCGTCGTATTAAACCGACTCTCAGTACACGTCAGCGTCTTCCTCTGTCTACATCTAATCCAAATAATGGAAAAAAGATGGTGAAAAAATAAAATAAAAAAATGGAATGAATAAAATGGAGCGGATGATGAGCAGGACGATTTCGCAGCTTGATTTCAATCAATCCTCAACACTTCAATTTCCGGTTCCGACCAATAAGGTCGATTTTTTCCTCAATTTTCCTTTTCGATGGGCGATTTGATTAATTGCCGGAAATCTGTAATTGATTGATTTGGGTTGATTAATCTCCGTTCTGAGTTTTGTGTGTTTGCTGATTTTATTTATTTATTTGTTGCAGCGATGTGGCT
>QZGG01001316.1:0-70004 GCA_006409495.1 Sedum album | reverse complement strand
CTTATGTATGAGGTAAATGTTTGATTGAAGCAAAAATTAAATAAACATGATGCAGTTACTGAGTTGATGACGAAAACAAAGTGTTGCACATTCCAACTAGGGATTTTACATCTCCATTCAGCTAAGCCTTGATATTTCAAGCTTGTGAGGGTGGCTCACCCCCAGCCTTGGTAGAAGCAGCAGCAGTTGCTTGCGGAGCTGATGCATTACCAGTTCCATTACCTTCTGCGGAAGGATATGCAGGAGGCTGAGAATATCCACTGCCATATGCCACGCTATATGCAGGAGGCTGAGCATATCCAGGCTGTGTACCCGGAGCTGATCCATAAGCTTGTTGTGCTACATAAGTTGACTGCCCAACTGGAGTACTGTAGGCAGGTGTAGCAGAACTCTTCTGAGATCCTGCAACTGCTTGATTGTTCCCTGAGGGAGGCGGTGGGGGAGGCAAGGTATATCCTGCCTGAGCATACCCACCCTGGGTATTGGGAGACTGTTGTTGCGACTGTCCATAGGCTGTTGGTGTGGATGTAGGTTTTTGGCCTTGAGGTGTTCCATAACTCTGCCCATACGAAGGCTGTGACCCTGGCTGACTACCATAAGCTGGGTTAGGTGGCACACCATAGGTTGCTTCTTGAGCAGGCGCTTGAGATGCATAATTAGCATTAGTATGCTGTTGGCCTGGTGGAGGTGCTTGAGTCCCATCTGCTTGAGCACCATAAGCAGCATTCTGACCCTCTTGCACTGTGTTGGCTGCAGTGCCACCATATGTTGCAGAGTTGTAACTTTGCTGCTGCTCATATCCTGTCTGGTTCTGCCCATATGCAGGTGGAACTTGATATCCACCACTGTAAGCATCTTGAGTGTAGGCTTGTCCTTGTTGACCATAACCTGAATAAGGCTGCTGATTGTAGTTGTAACCAGCGTTGTCAACCTGTGCCTGTGGAGCCTGGGACTGCAGCTGATTTTGTTGGTTGGTGTAATCATATCCACCGCCCTGAGTTGCTTGTTGTCCTTGATTAGCTAACGACGGATCCCAACTTTGAGCATAACCACCAGACGGGGCATGTGGGGGGTACCCACCATAAGATGCCTGAGGTGTGTTATACTGAGCTGGCGGCGCCGGATAGCTCCCTGGCTGACCATAGTCACCATAGTTGGGTTGCACAGGAGGACCTCCTTGGTGGCCCCAATTAGATTGTGGTCGTCCTTGGTAACCTTGGGAATATCCACCACCCATGCCTGAGTTTCTTGAACGGTTCTGCATAAATTTATTTCAGCATAGTATTAGAAAAAGGTGGTGCGCGGCAATTGCTGAAACAAGAAAACTTATAGTGTATACATGCACATAGCAAAACAATCAAGAAATCAAACAACTTAAAATTAAGCAGCATTGATATCATATCTATCCAATACCATATGCATCAGCATTAACCATTTTCATTATAACAAGATTAGACTCATACCAGATGGGTGAGAAATTACTGAGTTACTCCAGCAGATGCCCATCCGCTCCCTATTTGAGGTGAATGGGGACGAAATATAACAACAAAGTACACAAGACAAAGCCATTTTGGCAGCGTGGATTCCAAATTTTATGAGCATATATGACTACTGTGAATTGGCAGTAAATTATATTATTACATCCTGAAACCAGGATAGATCCAATAAACAAATCGAATAAAGTGAAACAAAATGGGTATGGCTCTCAAGCACGAGGGAAAGGCTCAACTAATGTCCTCAAACTTACAAATGACTTAAAAACATGAACAGAAAGATGAATAGTATTACATGAACACAAAGATACATAATATCACATGAACTGTAGAATCATTTTCCGTTAATGTTGCAGTAATGAAGTGCAGCCTCTAGACTCTAGCAACATAAGAAAAAGCAGCACTGAAGTGCAGCCAGTAGTAGGAAAATATGAAAGATATATGATCTCATCTTGCTAGTCAAAAGAAAATAAGGAAGCTAGTAAAAGTTGTGGAACTGGGTAAAAGTTTTATCGCCACTGTTACAAAAGTTAATGCAGACTCAAATAATATAAATGGTGAATACCATGAGCAACCCACATAGAAAAACTTTAAATTATATCTAAATTGGTTTGCTGAGAAAAATTTACATAATTTATAATAAATGACTATAAAACCAAATCACTTGAAAATTAACATCATCTACAATCCAAACTTTGAATAGACGTTGTAGTATCAACAATTAAGGTACTTAAAATCACAGACATAAGAAATAACAGCACCTAATTGCTCACATCAGGCAGAAAGGCTTCTGAGGTAATATTTAACCCTATGTAGAATATTCCTGGAGGTTCGGGCAAGATGAAAATACAACCATGTACTAAGTGACAAATGATGACCACATTTATATTCACATTAAAATGGGACAAAAAGCTTATAGATAACAAGCCATAGAAGCTAAAAGAAATATATTGAGAAAAGAGTGACCGATTACATGTCAGTTTGTCAATTGACTGACAGCCAAAATGTGAGTTGACAGCTATGCATACCTCACTAATAACCTCAAAAACTAGTTGTTTGGCTTGCTCAATCTGCTCATTAGTGCCATCTATCTGAAGTCTCCGTTCAGTAGCTGGATCTCCAGGAGGTAAATGCAAGGGTATGATCTGAATGAAGAATCAACAACCATTATCATTAACGAGAAACTTTATACTCAACAACAGAGCAACACACACATGATACCAATGCTTTATTAAACCTTCCCATGTTGTTCTGAGGAAATGAGACAGGAATCAGGGATACGTAAACTCAAAATTTCCATGATTTTAGTAAAGCTCAACACTCTTACTTAAAGTGGACATCTCTGGTATTTCCAAGGGAAAATAGACCTTATCACCTTAATGAAAAGAACATGTGAAATAAAGGCTTATGTGTGCAATAAAATAGGTTGAATTGAACAGGGAACTGATGAACAAGATGTTTGGATACATTGAAGCATTTGCATAGTAGAGATTTATGCTCAAGTGATTCAGAGATACTTGCAACAATAATACGGCAATTACCAATTCCATGACAGCACAAAACACCAACTGGTGATATACTGAACAAGTTACAACACAAGACAAACAGTGAAAATGTTATAATGCAGACAAATAGCAGCACACAAAAACCTGAATACGAGCTCCTGTCTGGGCTTGCATACTTTTAATGGTCTCTCCTCCTTTACCAATAACTAGACCGACCTACAAAATTGAGAGCAGTATGATGGGTCTCATAAGTCTGCTACCTACACGAACCAGTAATATAAGGCCATGTTATGTAAGAACCTTATTGTTCGGAATTTGCATGGCAAACTGTTCTCCGCCAGGTTCTCCATTGAACCTTCTATTAACAGTGCCTGGACCACCAACCTCAGCCTACATAACAAGCACTGACCAGATGAGATTCTTTAATCGAAAAGGAAAGCATGAAGCCTTATATAAAATATCATCAAATTATTCTTTAATATCCCTCTGAGATATCAATTCAAGAACAGGTTACAAAGCAACAAGCAAGCAACACATAAATTTACAATAATTACCTCCTTGAGAACATCTTGTATCAACTGCTCAGCTTTTTCAACTTGGTCTGGGGTGCCAGTGAGCTCAACAAGCCTTGTATTAGACCGCATATCAGCTTCACCATCCCTCTGAACCTGTATCTTAGCCCCAGATTGAAGCTGTAAATATTTGATTGTCTCCCCTCCTTTCCCAATGATCACTCCAACCCTGCCATTTGGGATCTCAATCTTCTTGTTCGGACCACTACTGTACCCGCCATATGAAACCGGTGCAGATGGCTGCGCCTGACCACTAAAGCCATATGCCTTTTGACCATAGTCTGCATAGACAACCAAAAACAACATCAAAAAAATGCTTCTTAATCGAATAATTAATCACTCAAAGGCCGAGTAATTACCAGAGTTTCCAGATCCATAAGAACCTTCATTTGAAGCATATCCACCAGCACCAGAATCATTATCAACTCGAGTCCTCTTAGCATCACCACCAGCACTAGCAGCGTTGAACAATCGAGCAGCGATCTCCTGCGCTCGCTGCTTAGCAAGCTGGATCTCGTCAACAGGAGGAGGTACGCTACTGTATGATGCAGGAGTAGGTGTTGCTGCTGAGTCGGAAGCAATCGGAGCAGAAAATCCAGTAGTGCGTCGGCGCGGAGGCGATGGTAATTGCTGCTGAGATTCGTCGTCGTACTTTCGCTTTCCGGCGGAAGCGTCGACAGCGGTGTGGTATTGCCCTCCGTCAGCCATTGAAATGGATTTCAAGGAAATGAATGAAACCCTAATTTGGTGATGAAAGACAGATTGGAGATGATAAGATGAACCACATAACAGAGACGTTTTGCTGAATTGATGGGCCTGATTGAGTTTGGCCCAATCCAAATCCCAATGTAAGTCATTTCTTGTCTTTAGCCGCTTGAGACAAAATGTGACGACATCAGTCTAGAAACCCAAATACCCAACGTCTTACAAAAAAATACTACAAACGAGTAAACTAAAGAAGAGCGTTCATTTACGACCTCTTCTTAACCTACGATCTCTGTGACCTCTATATCGACCGTTGGATTGATCCAACAGTCATGAATTCGTACTTTTACAAAAGCATATTGAAACGTGCATACAGTTCAGTAAAACATGCAAACAGTTAAAAAGTCAATTCGTACAAATACACCGGATCGTAAAGGAACCGGACTCACCAAAACATACAACTGATAGGGTGTCAAAAAATATGGAAGATGTGAAAGTGTACGCACTGTCCTGTTAAAATTGTCATTTCTTCTATTCATCAAGTGTTTTGTTTTGATTTCTTCTGGGTTTATCCGATCCTTGAACAAGGTACGAATAAACTTTTTTAAAAAATATTTAAATATTCTGAATAATTATATCTTTTATAAGGATCCGTATCCGGTGCAGCGCAGCTATTTGCTGCGACTACCAAAACGGCGTTACTTTGATGTTATTTACTATAACCCTAGGTTGTTTTGAATGAACTCTTTACCAAAACTACGTAGTTTTGGGTCGCTGTAAATAACTGTTGTATCACTGGATCTCAATCCCTTTTATAACCGCTATCAAATATGAGATTTGTCAGCGGAACAAATATGACTTATATGCCAAGCCCGGACTGTTTTAGTCTTTACCCATCCCTGAGGGTGTTTGACAAACTATAAGCATTGATTTTATCGAAGGGCTACCTCCATCATCTAACAAACACTGCATACTTGTCGTCGTGAACAAATTCAGTAAAAATGTTCACTTTCTCGCACTCTCGCATCCTTACACAGCTATTGAAGTTACTCAAATATACACGGATAATGTATTTAAGTTGCACAACATGCCTCAATCAATTGTCAGCGACCCCGATCCAACATTCTCGAGTCAAGTTTGGACAAAGTTGTTTCGAGTTCATGGTGTCGATCTAAACTTTTCATCTGCATATCAGGCACAGTTTGACGGTCAGACTGAGATAACAAACAAAACACTCTCTTACCAATATTTCATCAACATGTTTCCAACTTTTCATGCTGGAGGACAAGGATGTTGCCGACATGGGAGTATGGTGATAGGTTCCATGATATTTGGTTTGATTTGCAGTTGCAAGTAAAAACAAACATATTGCTAGACCACACCATGTCAGTTTAATAACATTTCTACTAATAATAAGACTTTTTCTCAAAACATTATAAAAGATGACAATTACATATTTGTACTCTCTTCCTTTCTTTTCCTATTTCTTGATGAAATGCTTGAAACATCCTCAGAAGCACTTTCCCAGCTCTGAAGCTACATTCGAGGTATCAAAATTATACAACGTATTTCGCTCCGGAACATTCAACGCAGTGCAAATGGATCAATAAGTATAGTTGATAGTTTATAGTTTTGATAAGCTGTTTATACAGCTAGAATATCTCGCCTTTCATTCACGCTGGTATCCTTGAATTCCCATGCTGGAGTCCCCACCAGCTGAATTATCCGTTATACGTCCTTTCCAATGAGTTTTTCTTCTGTTGATTTCAGCATACATTTCTTCAATCATTGGCTTCCAAAGTCGTACTCGTGCGTTTATAAACCAGTTGGAAACCTGATCACCATAGAGTTACACGGGTTTGTTATACTAAGGTTTGAGTTATGTTGTAAATTTAGGGGCGTGCCCATGATGATAACTACCTGACTCCTTGTCAATCCACTTTTAATTGCGAGCATATGCTTCTCTGAATCCTTAGGATACCTGTAAATGGAAATTAATAGTTAAACAACAGCATTTGATGTTAGGATTTACACAGGCAACTATAACATACGGGTGGAGGAAATTTTGGAACATCCATGCTCGTAGAACTGAGACGGAACGTTCAGGCAGGCCTCTTTGCGGTCTCCACAACTGGTGCTCCTTTCGTCTCAGCTGCTGAAGAGCCCACTGTTTGTGTATGAATGAACTATCAAAAGCACCTTCTTGTTCAGCTGTGGTATCACTTTGCAAATGTGCCTTCATATTGTGGATTTGTGCGCTAATCCTTTCCCTTAGCCTTTTATAAAGAAATGAGGTTGTCTGGAGTACAAAATGTACATGTACCTCAGGGTCCAAACCAGTCATAGGATGAAATGCAGACATGACGTTGCGGACCTCTTTCAAGCATTGGTTGTAACCTTCATCTGCCTGAAACAAACCAAACCAGAATAGTTGCATTAAAATCAATGTCTCATTACTACTTATGTACTAAATTCGATATCTTGTCAAGAGTGCATCATACCATTTTTAGTAGAACCTTGAGCTGCTTTTTCTTAACATTCACTTCTTGTCTTTGCAGAGACAGCGCCACAACTTGGGACTCCTTGTCACCACTGTCTACGTATTCACCTGGATTGGATGCCATATTGCTAGGAGAGCAAGATAAGTAGCTTCCCAAGTCTACATTTTCCAAGGAGAAGCGCGATAGGTCAGCAAGTACTTGCTGAACAGCCAGTAGGTAGCTTGATCCTGGCGAAGTTGGCGGTGGCTGAGATGCTCTATAAGAAGCATAACTCGCAGAACCGTCATTAATCTTGATTGGGGTAGACTGCTCAGAACCCCTTCCTAAATCATGATGAAAAGTTATGCTCGAGCTACTTAACTCTGAGCGATGATCCTGCATTTGATTAGGCTGTAATGTTGCGAGACTCAATGATAACTCACTGTTGAACATAGCAGGGCCATAAGGATGATCTGCAACCAAGTTCAATTATTTGGGCAGTACCCTTTTTCCACTTGGGATGCAAAATCACTGCCATTGAAGAATGTATGTGGATGAGGCTGAAGCCATGCATCAGCAATGCCACTGTGCATCTGATTGTTGTAATTCCTCTCATCAAAAGACGTGCTAGGGTTATCTTCATAGCCAAATCTTGAGTTACTGGCATTGCACAATGCAGGATCATCCACATTTTCATACAAACAACCTCTGGAGGCAAGTAGGCTAGCAATCATAGTTGCAGGAACAAGTGTTCCTTCCTCAAATCCTAGTCGCTCCTCACTTGCAGTTCCACCATTCATTCGATACCCTGAAAGAGTTACATCCCCAGGCCTTGACCATATGTTTGAGTATAAAGAGGATGTCCTGAGATATGTGCACCAGCAAAGAGATCACATATGGGCTCTCCTTCAACAGTAGAATACACTGGATACCCAGCCATGATTGGATTCTGGTTGTTCAGATCAAACATACTAGGAAGATGGTCTCATATGAGCCTGATGTTCTTAATGAAGTAGCTTCATCTAGCATTGCATTCCTGGATGAAGCCCTAGGCTTTTCTTGATTCAAGTTGCTGCACATCTCATTCTCAAGTGGTTGTATAGGATTGAATGGTGTGAACTGATGCATCTTCTTCCTGTTGAGATTCACCTGAGCTTAAAACTGACTTGATCCTTGCAAAGCTTGGCACTTTTAAAACCAGTAGGCAGCCAGGCTGATCTTGATACAGATGTGTGAAGCTTGACTGACCTTGGGTTGGTGGTATGCTATGAGAGTAGCTGCTCTTGTTCCAAACACTTGAAAGTAACAGTAGGGTTTTAAGCCTGATGAGCTGCTTTTAAATCATTGCAAACTTGTTCAGAAGGTCATGATAAGATCAGCACAAGTAGTAGTAGTACTGGTAGTAGTGTCATTAGTTAGAGTAGTGTAACTAGCTAGTATAGTGTTAAGGAATGAGCTACATGAGTGAGATCAAAAACTAGAAAAACAACTCATGATAGGCTCATAAGATCCTAAACAAGTTCCACAAACATTAACATAAAAGAAGGAAGACAGTGGTGGAGAAAGAGAACAATGTTTTTATCTTTTGCAAAAAGAACAAGTAGTAAAATTCAATCCAAAAAGTTGATGAGGGGGGTTTTCACTTTTCTGTGCTTTTGCATGAAGATAAAAGTGAGCTGGGTTTCAAAGAAAAGTGAGTGAGTAGAGAGTAGAGAGTAGAGTGAATAAGTACTTTGCTTCAAACCCCAAGAAACTGGAGCTCAGAGAGAGTTTCAGACTCCATCATGACCTCTCTGCTCTGCATCTCTCTCTTTCTATGGAGCTCCATTTCATTAAGCAAGAAACTGAAGAAGTATATACAAGAAAGAAACAAACAAATAGGATCTGAAGCAAAGGACATCCATCAAATTAAAGCATGAAAGATATTGTCAAAAGGCCAAAACAAGAGCTCTACTGTGCCCCAACCCCACAAAGACTCAGACTACAATGGTGAAAATAACCCAAGAACCTAAATATAAACACTTACCCATGTCTCAATTTCATTTCAAGAACCAGAAAGTTACAAGCTTTTTGATTATATGCCACAAGTTGCAACATTTTTCAAGGACTATATTTGCTTGGATAAATGAGGGCATGTTCTTAAATTTGGTTTTACATGAGTGTGAAAATGTGATAGTGCTTTGGCACTCACTCATATTGGGTCTGCAGTCTGCAGGCTTTTGAAAGGGCCCATGCCTTCATTTATCTCATCCTCACCTTTCATTGATCTCTCATCTCTGTGGCTGTTCTCTTATGCAGAATCATTATCATCATCACTGAAACAAAATATCTGGATTCTCTGTACAAGCTAAATTATAAAACTGGATCTGTTCATGGCAGCAAGCAAGCAAATTATAAAACTGGATCTGTTCATTACAGCAAGCAAGTTAGCAGTAGTATTTTCAGAAAAGGCTTTTGCTTTATGGCCATTTTGGACAACAAGCTTATGTAATGTGATTGGAAAGTAAGCGTAAATGGGTAAGAAAATTCTGCTGCTTTCCATATGTAAATCTACTGGATAATCCAAGAAAAGGGTTCGAGCTAAATTTTGTCACAGTATGGGTGAGAGAATGTACTTGTGTATCAGGCATGACAGACATGTTACATTGCAAAATCTTGGCTTCTGAGTTTTTGAGATCCTCAGCAATTTATTTTCCTCAAACCTACTTTTATCTGGCATTGCTTCATCAACTGACTTTAATGCAAGGGAGTCTGTATTTGTAAAGTTTCAAATTGGGGGTATGAACAATTGTGTCATGTAGGATAGGAACCATGGGACACTGAGTTAATCTTGTGTGTTTGATGGTTTATGTCTGGTTGGAGACATTGCATAAGAGAGGTGTGCAAAACAGTGTATGTTAGGTTCAAGTAGGCATCTGGGGACAGATGGGGTATTGAGGGATAAGGTCTAATCTTTGTCCTAAAACTGCAGCAAACAGAAACTTTAAAAGCCACCAGACTGGAATAAAGACTTAAGGATTCCTGTCCAACTTATAAACCTGTGTCATGTTTATAAAATTTAGGAATTTTGAGAAAAACAATTGAACATGTAACACCATCAATATGCTCATGTTCAAGCCCATAGAAAGTAAACATAAAGTGGCACATTTTATAGAAAAATGTTACATGCCATATTTTGAATTCAAGGCAGCCCTAGGCAGATTGAGATGCTAATCATGATGCAGCTTACCATTAGGGCAAATGCATCAAATATTCCTCTGCTCGGAGCAAATGCAAAGATTTCCGGACTAACTAAGCACGCACAACTCATTAGGTGTAATCCTTCATCCATGCCCAAGTCTATTTCTTCAAAAGTTCCACTACTTGATTAAAAGGTTTAAGAGTGTGGATCGTAGATTAGCGTTCCCTCTGAGGTAACTCAGTTATGGGTTCCCTGAGAGGGTTTACAGTCAATTCTTAAACGCAACGGAATTAAACTTAAGTAAATACTGAAAGTAAATAACTCACGATTTATAGTGAAAACCACAATAGCCAACCAGACTACTGCGTAAAACCACTACCTTCCGTAGAAGGGTTTGAATGCGTGTGACGCTTCTTAAGGTATACTTGTTCTACTGTTACAACGTATTATCTATCGCCTACAACGACTAGATAGAATACTTGTAAATCGTAAACTCGACCTAACAAAGCTCACACCACATGTACTCTCGAGCAACTTTCTCAGCAACGTGCACAATAATCCGGCTCAAAGAAATCTGCCTTCTTCTCTTGCTCCTCGGATATCGCGCACCTTTTTCAAGCCGTCGACTCCTATTTATATTTCTCGTAATCTCTTCTTCTTGTCCTCTTCAATCAAATTTGTTTTTCTTATTTGATGTGTCATAAATGCTTGCATGATCGGTTTCTCTATGTTTTAATTTTTTGATTAAATCTTGGATTAATTCCTTCTTTGGCAAACGAGCTTTCTTTAATTGCTTTCTGCATATCACATTAAATCTCATCACAATATTAGTACTTAGTGTTTGTCAATCATCAAAACTAAGACCCAACAAAGAGTGTATACCATTACCAACATTGTCTTTTTCAAGCAGTTGTGAGTTGTGACGCCTTTGGACTTGGCGGCCGCTGCAGCAGCAAGGCTGCTGGCTTGAAGATGATGTCGCTGGAGAGGGCTGAGGTCCAGTTAGAGTAACTACTGCTGGTTGATGCTGAGGAGTTTGTTGAGACTTGACCTGGGATAGCAATGTCTTGATTTGATTACCTGTTAATGTCTCATTTTCTAGCAATGCGTTGGCTAGTACGTGAAGCTCCTTGCTGTGTGCGATGAGGATGTTTTTGGCATTGTTGTAAGCATTTTCAAGCAGTTCTCGAACTTCTTTCTCAATAAGGAGTCTTGTTTCAGTGCTCATGCTTTTTCCATCGTCGTTGTAGTTGTGGGTGACGACCCCAACTTCTTTGCTCATACCAAACTTGGTAACCATCGCTCTAGCGAGGTTAGTGGCCTGCTGTAAATCTGAGGATGCTCCAGACGTTACTTCATTCTCACCAAATATGAGCTCTTCTGCAACTCGACCACCCATGCAGACGTCAAGGCGAGCATGCATTTGTTTACGTGAGACACTTGTTTCATCCTTGTCAGGCAATTGAGCAACCATGCCAAGAGACATTCCTCGGGGAACTATGGTTGCCTTATGAACAGGATGAGCACCATCAGTATGGATTGCCACAAGGGCATGACCTCCTTCATGGAAAGCAGTTAACTTCCGTGATTCATCTGAGATTATAGCCGACTTACGCTCACTACCCATCATGATCCTGTCCTTTGCGAACTCTAGATCGGCCATGCTCACAGCCTTGGCACCATCCATTGCAGCCTTAAGCGCAGCAACATTTATCAAATTTGCCAAGTCAGCGCCAGAGAACCCGGAAGTACCTCTAGCGATTATGCTCAGATCAACATCATCTGCTTTTAGTACCTGACATGATCAAATTAAAAAAACATGGGACTTACAGTGAACTGCGCTTGTACTAATAAAAATTCTAAGAGTAGAATGATATGCAATACCTTAGTCATGTGCGCTTCCATGATCTGCATTCGCCCCTCTAAATCAGGATTTGGAACAACAATGTGACGGTCAAACCTTCCAGGTCTAACAAGTGCCTTATCAACTCCGGAAAGTTAGTAGCAGCAATCACAATAATTCCATCATTCTGCTTGAAGCCGTCTAATTCAACAAGCAACTGATTTAAAGTCATCTTCATGTACTGCTGGTCCTTTGGGTTACGCCTTCCTCCAATGGCATCAATCTCATCAATGAAAATAATACAGGGTGAGCGTTTCTTAGCAGCAGAAAAAAGATCTCTCACTCTGCGAGCTCCAACACCAACAAACATCTCTTCAAATTCACTGCCACTGCAGGAAAAGAAATGTACTCCAGCTTCGCTGGCTATTGCTCTGGCTAACAGTCTTTCCAGTCCCTGGTGGACCAACAAGCAAAACCCCTTTTGGAAGTTTTCCACCCAAGCGAGTGTAGCGCTGAAATAAGTAAACAACCATGACAATTGAAGATAAAAGCCGCAACTTTCTGAATTCAACAAAAACAAATCAACTTTTTAGATTTGAAGTGTAGGCATGCTGCATTAGCTGTAAATCATTGATATTCTTAACACATAAATGATTGGCAAAATACTCGGGGTAGGCAAACCTAAGTTGCTGTATGCAACTAAGCTTACATAGTAATAAGCTGAAATAAGTTACACGAATGACCGGCCTATCCGCTAAAAAGTGCATCTCCTGAAATTACAGATTGTATGAAAAATAGAAGCAATGGCAGTGACAACTAAGTTCAGAAAACAGCTGCAATCTACATTATCCTAAGTATAGTCAGCGTGAATAGGCTTGACTCAATCACTAGTCAACATACTCGATCAGATTCAACCAACAGATGCACACAGAGTACCCAATGGATCAGATACTACCACGATCATTATCAATAAACTTATATATACTTGCAAAGATCTGATCAAAATTTTCAACAATAAAAAATTGTACTACAATTTATTAGGGTGCTTGCAAATGCCAGGGGATGTCCTAACCTTAGGATCTCGAAGGTAATGTACAATCTCTTCCAACTCAGCTTTAGCCTCGTCAACACCTTTAACGTCATTAAATTTTGTACTGGAGTCCATGCTTGGTTGCACCTCTTTAAGTCCAAGCCCTGTGAAGAAAAAAAGCATGTAGATATACAAGTGCCATCAGCTTTACGAAAGCGAGGGATGCATGATCTAAAGACAACTAGCTACCTTGGGATGCATGTATCTAAAGACAACTAGCTACCTTTGGTCATCCCTCTATCCTCGACTAGAGACCCTACTCCAGATATTAGCAAAAAGGTTAATGCAACTGCACGGAAAGTTCGCCAAAGCTGCTCCTTGAAATTGCTTCCTTAGAGAGTCACCATATGGATAGGTGCAGCTGAAGTGCCAATCAGCCCATTTTTTGTGTATTTGCTAGCATTCTTTAATGCTGTTACTTCTCCGAAGCCTTCATTCACCCTTGTTGTGTTGGATGACACACCTGCATTAATATATCTGAACATTGAGGTGCTATATACAATGTGATTAACTATTTCTCATTATAATAAATACTTCGTAATCCATCAAGAGTGCACTGTTCAAAAGTTATAACACTAAAACCCCACATCACGGCACAAATTCAACAAAATTATATAATATTTGCACGAGAAGGCAAATGCATCCACCTTTTTGAAGTGTTTTTAGCAATTCGCTGCCATCCAACCTTCCAACTTTAACTAATGATTTGACATACTCGGAAGGGCAGAAGCGTTAGAATGTAGAGACGGATGGCTTTCAAACAATCTTATTACAGCTTCACGTTCATTTCTATGGTACAACTCTCTGGCATTAGCAGCCTCATTCGCGGCATCAGAATCACGCATCTTATGACCCATAGTTCCATGATAACTTGACAAAGATTTCTGCCGAGCCCTATCAAATTGATTCCCTGAGAGAATTTTTAAAAAATATAGAGCTCGGGTCTACCAAAACATTAAGTTCAAAATCTATAAACGAAAAACATACCTCCACCGACTACAGATTTCGGTGGAACTAGGCATGTCCTGATGGATATGTTTCTTAACTGTCCCAGCCCTGCTCGCTGCTTCAAAACACATAGAATAAAAAATCAATATTAAAACAAAAGCTGCATGAGCATCACTGCATCAGCACCTGTAGTTGCAACACTTGCATTAAATAACACTCTTTCAGGATCATTAGCATGGTTCCTAATGATCCTGCAGGATTCAGACCGCGTCACTCTAATTTTTTTCCATCAAAGCATTGCCATTTCAATTGGAAGGAAACTAGACGCACATTATCCATTAAAAACAAGTCCAGAGACCTGAGAACTAACTGTAACACCTACTCCCAAACCACACACACTATCAATTGCCACACCCACATTATCAACCCTAATCCTAATGCAATAATCAACCTCAAACTCCCAAACCCACATCAGGAACAGTCAAATTAAGAAGATTCAACAAAAAAGATCGTAACTTTGGATAAATTAACGACATTGGAACAAAAGCACGTACCTGGGTCAGAAGCTGCCTCCAAGCCATGATCTTCTAACAATCAACGGATTCGGATTATAAGAAGAGGTGAGTTGGAATGAAATATGGAAAAGAGCAGCTAAGCGGGAGGAAGGAAGAGAATATGGATAGAAAGGAAGGTCGTAAATTGAGTCGGAATGAATATTAAAAACGTCCATCCGACATTCGAAGGTCGGTTCATGTGATTCGCGAACTTGTCTCGCCGTCGCAGCACTTTCTTATGCCGGTTCACAAATGCGGTCGTTTGATACTTCGAGAGCTTAATGTACAAAATAAGGATTAATGATTGCGGGCAAATCATACTTATTGATCATCTGGATTCTTCATTTTCTGTGTATTCGTGAACTCTCTTTTGCATCTGTTGATTTTATTATATCAAAAAATCAGATTGTGTCATCATAAAAATGGGACATCTAAGTTACACATGTTTTGCACGTGACATGTACATGACAAATATAATGACGTGGTGCAATCTCATTAATTGATGAAATTCAATCAATGAATGCAGATTGAACTTTACGAGTCCACCAAAATACATAAATACACATAATACAAGAGAAGGTTCCCATGCGACTCACTTAAATTTTACCCGATAAATAGCGACATGTGCGCATACTACAAAAACATAAATGTATAAAAAGACAAAAATGCATATAAAACAAACTACACAAATGCAGAAAAAGTAAATTTTTATAAAGTGCAAAATCTTAACCATTAGATCTAATAGATCCAATGATAAATTAGCGGATCTCAAAGTTCGTAAGAAAGAGAGTGGGGCGTAAATGATCTCATCTCCATAATACAATCTCCTAGAAGTTTCAAATGAGAACCTATTTTAAAATGAAAACTTAGAACTAATGTGAGCTTAAGACCTAAGAATTAAATGGTTTGGATTGATGATCTCATTAATTAAATATTAATCATTTTTAGTAATGAAAGGGCACGCTTGTCATTTCAGATCAATATAGTTTATGAATGAATTATTTTAAATTGCATAAAAAAATAGTTTACACAATTTAGGGATATAAAAAGTGCATCACTAAATACTTTAAAAGTGCATCATTTAAAAAAAATTATAATAAAACGTGCATCACTAGAAATTTCAAAAATGCATCAAAATTTTAAAAAATTGTATTAATTTTTTTAACAAGCGGACTATGTAATGCACTTTTTTTAATATTGTAATGCACTTTTTTAAAACTTTTAACGCACTTTAAAATATATTTTAATGCACTTTTACAAAAATATTGTAGTGCTCTTTTTATAAAAATATATTTATGCACTTTCAATAAATCATTAATTATCAATTATAAAAATTGAATTGACAAGTGTGCCCCTCATATTGATTGATGATAGTAATTACTATATTAATAATGTCATTAATCATATCCATTGAATTGTTTGATCATGTGGTTCATAGTGGTTCTAAATTTTTATTTTAAATGTGGTTTGTAGCGGAACCAAACCCCAATCTCCTATTATCATATCTTCATTTGTAATTGCTTATATTAAGCCATACGAATTTATGTAATAAGCAGTCAAAATATTCATTTTGATATAGAATGAGAAGTCTGTTATTGACGGTTACCATATTAAAGCCATTTTAAATACCTAAAATATCCATACATTTTTAAATTATAACCGAAAATATTCATATTAAAACTATATATTTAAATACTTTATAAGGCGTAGAAAAAACTTGTTTGTGGACTGGGTGACCGATAGTCATTATGCAATTTTTAGAACCTCTATAACTTGAGTTTTCTTTTGTCATTTTTTCATTTTTTCATTATTGACATCCATATTGAAAATTAAATTGAAGAATCAAAGAATTAAATTACAATACGACTAGAAGAGCATCTGATCTAGCACGCACATGACAACCCTTAGTCATTTTCCAATTAATTATTAAAATGGTGATTTTCTGCAAAATTGAAATTGTAATGGTAGTTTTCTGCAACTAACTTAATTAACAAAATAATATTTGATAACCGCACATACTCGCTTTTAACAGTAGGTTTAACGAAACATGACAGTGGTGATTTTTTTGGTAATATAGTTATTATAATATAGATATTTCATAATTAGTTGTTACAATGATGATTTTTTGTAAAATATTGTATTATAATAGTGGTTTTCTGCAATTAATCTTATAAAAATTAGAATTAGTGGAAAATTGGAAAATTATTAAAATACTAGGTTTGAGTTTAAGTATTTAGAATTTGTAAATTTGAATTCGGATTACATTTTTACCTACCAGGGATTCCTTGAAAAAAAGACATGGCTTATTTGTCCCACGTGGCAAGACATGTTTGTATGAATACGATTTTTTTGAGATCCCGCTTTTTAAAATCGTGGGTAGACGTAGAATCAGCTTATCCGCTGTTTCAAACCACGGGTACGCATGTCGCAGAATTAGGGTTGAAACTTGTTTGTGTTTTACATTTACGTTTTATTTCATCTACACACGCTTCACTACTGAATAATATAACAGATAAATAGAAGTGAAATGTTTTACATAACATGCTAGTCATTACAAATTAATATTGCAGCTACAAATGTTTAGTACAACAAACATTCAAAAAGATTCACATAAATGGAATTAGATCCCATACAGCCTGCTGCAATTTGCAGCAAAAAAAAAAGCTACGTAGTTTTGAAATGATGATAATCAAAGCTACATCGTTTAGAACCAAAACTGCATTATTTTATTAAGGGTTCAGTAATTTTAAAATTAGGATTATAATAAAACGATGCAGTTTTATGTTTTACATGATTGAGACTGCATCATTTTGAATCATTATAAATAACAAAAAATTAGCTGTAAAACGCAGCACGTTGTACGGTATCCGAACCCCACATAAATCCGTGCCACGGTAACGACATAATTATTGTGTTTTGAATTATATGACCACACAATCGGTGTAGACTCAATTGTTTTCGTCATCTAGTTTGTTGGTCGAAAAGCATCATGGAGTCGCACGTTTTAAGCGATTAAGTTGAGTCTCAGAATGAATCCGATTCACTTTCGCTTGGTGTTTCTCTGGACTGATCTGATATACTTTTGGTTGGTGTTAAATAATTATCATCAGGTAAACTATTGTTCAATATTTTACACTAATAAACATGTCTCACATTAGAATGTTATTGTCATCGCGATTACACAATTGTCGGCTGAGGTATGGATTTTGTAAATTTATGGATCATACATCATCCGAATATCAATGTTTCACAAAACATTAAAGCATTGTTCATGAACCATGCTTTAATAATTTTCTGCACCATAACTCTTCTGACGATTTTCAAAGATGTATGGTTCAGAAATTATTAAAGCATGATCCATGAACCATACATATACTAATGAATATTATTAATATGATAATTATTTTCACATTGAATGTTTATTTACTCCGATTTCATAGCGTAAGTCGGATCGATTTTCTGGTCGAAGCAGGATGCACCCTCGCGGTCGAAGGATTTGCATCGGTACTGGTTTTTAATTTGATAAGGTTGGGAAGAAAAGATCGAATCCTTAATTCGTGCGTTAAAATCACCAACATACATTTATGCCATTTTTCCTATTCCTAATTTGCCCTTAAATGTATTTTTACTATTATTTAAATTGGTAACCAAATATTTAATTTTAATTTCATCATTTCTTATCTCATTCGTCCACATTTTTAAAATCTACGCTCCGAATATGTTTATAGTTTATACGAAAGGAGAATGGATCAAATAAAAAGTAGTAGTTTGATTATAAAATGCAAACAAATCTAAACCACTCATTAGATTTCAATCAACGGTTATAATTAAAGCATATTAATTAATATAAAAAATTACAAAAGGACAATAATGGAAATACACTTTATAATATATTTTTTCAAATATATTCATTAAATTCAATCCCTTATTTTAAGGGAATGAAGTAACCGACATTCAAATTTTTTTCTTTTCATTCGTTCAATTTTTTCTTCATAGATTTCCCAAATTCGTAGACAATGGGTTTCCAATTTGATAGTAACTATATCATCTTCCAATTAGGAGATTCTGATTATCATATGTCAAATTCTAAATCCGTGGATACAACTTCTTCAAAAGATCTATAGTTTCCAACCGATATGTCTCAATTCTCTGTATTTGCGCACCTCAAATAGTCAGAAAAATGCATTAAAAAAACCTGCATTCGTGCATGTTAATAGATTAACACATATTCACTATTTACCTACATTTGATTCATGAATCATATAATAGCAAATCATGAATCATATACATTTTTTATTTTAGAAATCATTTTTCGTATATTATTCTTAAAATGATGTTCGTATCTAATTCAAATATCAAAAGTAAACGTAATCTGAACAATGTTAGTGCAAGGTCAATATTTACATATATTTGATTCATGAATCATATGGTAGCAAATTATGAATCATAGAAGTGTAATGAATATGACAGTATGATTTATGAATCATACGGGGTTATTTAATGAATTGTGTACTAACAAATGCTCTTACGCTAAGTGATAACACAAAAAGAACCAATTACAACAGACATTTACAAATAGTTCACACATAAACAAAATATAAATAAGGATGACCTCACACACAATTCTGTATATGATTCATGATTTGCTTCAACATGATTCATGAATCACAGGATCATGAATCACAGGGGTCATTTACTGAATCATGTTGAAACCAATCCCTCACATATAAAATCTGAACCCCATCACTCAAAACCTCAAATTTCACTCAATCACCCATCAAAGTTTCGATCTTTAATCTCAAAATTGTTGTTAAGATGTTGCTCAGAATCCGCAACAGAGATGGACTCGAGCGTGTTACAATCGGCAACCCCAAATCCGCCACAATCGCCGATCTTAAATCCTCAATCGACAACCAACTCCGAGTCCCTTTTCACTCCCAAACCCTGTCCACCAATCAAAATCTCCTCTTGGCTAAAACCCCATCAGACGCTACTCAATTCACCGATATCTCCACTACCTGAGACAACCGACTGCAATTAAGGTTTCAGATCTATAAAACGAATTAGATTTGGAGCTTCTAGACGACGTACCTCGAATCTGATGGCGTAAGCGACTACGGTTGTGTTCTTCGATTATGCAAATTGAAAGCTCAATTTGAAACCTTTGACTACGGAAACGAAAGATTATACGGGGAGAGTGATTTACGGAAGAAAAAAATCAAAACCGCTTGATTTTTGGTTTTTTGTGGACTAATTTGCCTTTCTTGAGTTTTTGAAATCAAAATCTCGTATTTAATGTTTCAATTAATTATATTTAGACCCCTAAATTAATAGCCGTCCGATCTGAATATTTAACGGTTGAGATCTCTTTATATTTTATAACCAAAAGATACTTTTCACCTGATCCTTACTCTATATGAAGTGACTATTTTCACCTAATCTTTATACTTACTAATAATTAAATAAATCAAAATTCCTACAACTTATTTTGATATACAACTTTGAGATCCAACTCACACCCTCACAATGTCTAACATGTTCATACATTGCTCATGTGTCCGCCCCACATAAAATGACGGTTCATGAAAGCACAGCTCAGTACTCATTCTCACTCCACATGCTGAATTTGGGACGGTTAATTTGTCCGATTTGTACAAAATGGTCTCATTCGACTTAGTCCTTGAGCTACATATCCAAAACTTGACCATGCACTTGTTAACAACTTATCCATCAAACTTAGAAAATACATCTCGGTCCACAGTGGGATTCATTTGAGATTTCAGTCAACTTTGAAACTCTGAGACCTCAAATCAAACCTTGATCTAACGGTCCACAAATCACCTTTTTTAATTTTTGTTCTTTTAGGAAAGTAAAAATGCACTAACGAAGTCAAAATGTACAAACGAAGTCAAAATGTGTAAATAAGTAGGTCAAAATTGTAAAAAAAATTAAATGCATATGTGCACCGGAGGTTTCAAAGGAACTGCACTCTCTTGGCCCATGCCTTCCAAATATACATCATGCTTTGGTCCGTTAGCTGAACTCCCTCACGGCTTGGTTGGTACCCTCTGACAGCTTTATCTTTTTTGTCGAGATAAGTTAGTATAATTTCCTTAGTTTTTTAGAGTAGTCGTTTAACAAAGATGTGACTAGTTCTGCCTTTCTTTTAGTAGGTTTTGTGACACAATCGGCATCAATGTCAAGTAAATTAAGTTTTCTTGTTTGATGCAAGTCTGAGTCTGATCCATTACGAAAGGAACAGATCTGTTCCCACAACATCAGCTAAGTATGCATCGTAAAATTGTGTGACTAGACCCCTACTTGATTTGTCGGATGAAACAAGTACCTTTCTATGTGATGAAACAATGTCTCCTTCGGACTCGTCATAAAATGTTCTAATCTAAAACAATGATGGTACGAAGTACTTATCTAACTTGGATGATCAACCACTTTACATTTTTAAGTAAGCCAAGTTCCTCATCGCAAAAGAATATCTTGTCGCAGTCATTATAATCATGCACCACGTCCACATACAAAAGTCCTGGACTGAAGCCATTTTTAAACTTGTCATTAGTTATCATGTGGCCAAAAGACTCTAGTGAATCATGTGAGAAATTATCAATTTTGTAACTAAGTTGAAAATCTTCAGGCAATAGCCATTTACTCTTAGGAAATGGCTCGTAGAACAAATCAGCTAGATCGCTCTGCGAATCATGTTGAACTAGTAAAACTCGATCGTTCAAAAGAACCTGAAGGAATATGGATGCTATAGTCAATATCCAATTTCCAAGTCCACTAAACGCCACCCAAACAATGTGCTTGCACTCCCGATCTAGACATTTTTTTAACCCTTGGGTTGGATTTGAGACTTGGCAAAGCTGCATTATTGCTTTTGGTGTTGGGACTATTGGAGATATTATTACACAATTTTAATTTATCTACTTCAAAAGGCATTGACATTTGGCCCTAGGCCGGAAAAAGCTCAGGGCCGGTACGAAGCCCATCAAAGCTCGGCCCGAAAAAAGCACATCGAAGCCCAGCCCTGTAAAACATTGAATGGGCTTGGGCTTCATTTTGAGGCCCTAGGCCCGGCCAAGCCCATTCAAAGCCCGACAAAAATTACGGATATATTTCAACATATTTGATACTTAGAACATTTTTTTCTGATCTAAATAAGGTATTTTTCAGTTATATCTAATTATTTTAAACTATACGCTCTACTTTTCATCATAATTTTTTCATTTCTTTATTATATATTGTCTAATACATAGATAAAAATTATTAGACATATCAAATATTATTTTAAATAAATTTTTACGCAATAACAATAAAATTATTATAATATATTTATAGTTTTTAATATTTAAAGAGTAGAGATTAGGTAAAACAGTTAAAAGTTATAAACCATAAAGATATCACATTCATTGATCGACCCAACTATGGGGTGAGATTGTAATTCTGAAAATTTGTCTAATGATTAAAATAATATAAAAAATGATATAAGGGTAAATCAGGAATGAGAAAGTACTAATTAAAAACAGTTAATGAAAATCAAAGACAAAATTCAGTAAATCATAAATTGGATCTTCCATTCTCAAACCTTTCAAATAATAAATCAGTAACAACGCAAATCGAACGACCGTGAGGCATGCTTTCCAATTCTGACGTTGCAACAGAAGCATCCAACGGAACACACGTTCAGGTGGGTTAGATCCGATGAACCACCTGATTCTTTGTTGGGAATCGGTTGAATCAATTGTAATTCGACAGAGTTTTTGATTTATTTACTGATTTTGGCTTACATGTTGAAAAAATTTACAAAGTATAATTCATGTATCATGCTTCAATAATTTCTGAACTATATATAATATTCGTAACAAGACGTATGATTCATAAATTTACAAAATATGGTTCGTGAACCATGCTTTAGTGAATCATACAACTAATGAAAAACAGTCATATCATGTACGGTTTATAAATTTATAAAGGATGGTTCATGAACTATCTTCATTGATTTGTGAGTCATGCAATTAATAGTGCATTCAATTCATTCCGAGACTCGATTGAATTTTCAAAACGTGTGACTCATGTGTTTCGACAAACACCTAACTAACGAATCACCTTATAACTCAAAACAGGATACAGAACTTGCATCTCCTCCAACATATGGTTGTATAATTCAAAAGATAATTAATTGTGCGGTTGCCACGATTTATAAGTTTGATATGTAAGAATATTTTTGAAAACATTTGATGCGTAATTTTCTCATATTAAACTTCTTTTAACTAAATACAAGATTCAATCAGATTATTTGAAACGATTGGATTGAAATTGATGGACGGATGAGATTAGTTTATAATTTTCCGAATTGTTTTCTAAAATATAAAAGAATATTCCGAATTGTTCTTTTTTCATTTTTTGTATAACATCAATGGTCGCATACTTAGATAGATATCATTGAAAGCTATACTGATAGATACAAGTCAAATTATTTTATTAAAGAAAATATCAGAGGTTACAAACATACAACGTAAGACTTAAATTACTTGACAGAGACCTTAATATGAAACTCTTCCTCGTGCTCCGGATTTTCTGCTTCCAAACCTTCCATTATTTATTCCTAGGAATCCTATATTAGAATAGCTGCTGTCATTATGCATTTGCAGAAGCCCCTGATTGTCTAGCCATCTGAAAAAGAGAAATTTCTACTTATTTAGGAACAAACGTGAACAATGAGTGAGGAGATTCAAATTAAAAATGCCGTTGTGAAAGGGAACCTGGAAGTAACTTTCGAGCTTCCTCCTCAAAACTGCTAGTTCCTGTTTCATGCGTTGGAAAGACCGCATGCATCTAGACAGAAGAAGAGACGTGTGAGACAGTGCGCAAAGAATCAAACAACAAACACCTTCATTGATTCTCGTGATCTTAGTCCGTGGACGATGAATCATGTCAGAGGTCTTCTTGACTAGTAAGTTTAACGTGAGTGCTTTAGTAAGTAAATCTTGGTTTATAGTTATGTGCAAATGAATATTAGCATACCCTTCAGCATTTCCAGACATGCAGTATTCCCTGAGTTGGGTACACTCATTCTTCACCTTTCTAGCCCCAATGCTGCAAATATTCACATTTTAAGGATCAGCACTCATGGAAAAGCCAATAATGTAAGTTTGCAGGTTCTAAATTTGTAATGCACAACTAACCTTGAACAACTTCCCTTGAACTGATGTACAATATCCTCCAGCCTGTTAAAATTTACAGGTCGACTATCCCTGCTCACATAAATTGAACTTCAGAAAGGTCACTTGCATTGGAGTTATTTATTTTGGTTCTTGTACATTGTCTAGAACTTACAATGTGTGTTCGATATTATTAATAAGCCGAACTGAGTCACTGTAGAACAATGTCACACATTCCTCTACAAAGTTGGGATTAGCTTCATCTTGAAGTTCCTCCAACTGAACAAACTGGTCATCAAGCAAACCCTGAAATACAAGCACATATCAGTGTCCATGTTAGCGCTCCTTTTACTGCAGTTGCAGTATTAATCAGAAGAAAGTGATGGGTCCATACGTTTTACTTTAAATCTCTTAAAATGACATGTCATCCGGAATAAGAAGGCCACAACTATACGATTCCCATCTTAAAACAACATACAGCTAAAACATGAAAGACCCCACAATATCATTCTTTAAACTTCTTCTAAAACCGTAACTTAAAGGGAGTCCAACTTTTTGTCGAAAAGTACTCATTTTATATACATCCGCCAAAATTCACTCTCCTATCTGTACATTACAAGATACATTTCTGTGGTTTTATTGAGTTGAAAGGGTTTTCAGATCAACATTAGTGGCAAGCTATCAGAACAGAATTAGAGAAGAATGAAATATGCAGTACACATCACACACAAATCTTTTAGATTTTGACAGTAAAGGGGCCACACCTGATCAAAGAGGGACTTCCTTATGTTCAAAGCCTGACGCTGTGATTGACTTCTGCTCATCTTGGCGATAAAAAGTTAGACAAGTCGATGAACAAGGTAGCTGCTAAATGCGTGTAAGAAAGTACTGGAGAAAACAAACGTGTGGTTGTCTATGGCAATAAATGATACTGTCTTCCAAAAAACCAAACCAAGATATATATAGTGAAAAAAGCATAAGAGCGAGAACGGAATACAGAGATGGGATATATTACAGGGTAACGTGTCCAGAATATATCATTCTTATTAAAGTGTACCTATCCATGCTATGACAAAAGAATGAATGCATGAAGATTCTGAAGCCTATTTACATTTAACCCGCAGACTTAAATAGCTATAAATGAAGCTTTAAGATTATGACAAAAATTCTCAGATCACAGTTGTGAGTGATAACACTTACGGTGGAATTATTTCTGGCATAAGGAACTGATTCAGCTCCACCACAAGATTATGCTAGTTACACCGACTTGTTCCGATCAGCTTCACTGTTGAACAAAACTGTAGGAAGTTAGATTTTAGAAGTAACAGTTTACAATGCCAGAACTTATTGGTTACTGCTTTTTTAACAACTTGTTGAAGCCATTGGTTAATTCCTTTACGTAAAAATTATGTTTCTCTCAGTTTTCAATACTCAGCAGAACTAATCTAGACAACAAAAATAAAGGTAATTATAATTCTAATGAGAATGTCACAGACAAAAAATTCAAACAGAAATTTCCGATGCAAACATAGATATACAAGGGTCTGATCACTAATGGTTTCTGTTTGATCATAATTACTGGGAATAATGATCAGAAGGAATTTAAACGTGTCCTAAGAATGTTCCAGACAATATTGTTTCATAAAGATCCTTGCCAGCCCGTGGCCTTAAAATATCATTCATGAATATGTGGTTACACTAACAGAAACAGATGTAAAACTTATTTACGCTCATCCCTTGTATTTGTGGTGCGGGAACAGAGCATCTTATCAAGTTTAACTCCATAAAAGAATGAATAAACAGAAAATAATATGAACAAACTAAAAAGTACTAAAGCTTGCTCTAGACAAAAGACTGCGCATCTATTTGTTGTGAGCACCAAAATGACACAGTTGTTTTTCCAATGTTTTTAGAATTAACATCATTGTAAGTAAACTGTGTCTTTTTTGTGCTCACAGCAAATAGATGCGTAGCTCAGGATCTGCTTCCATCGAGGCACGTGTTAAAAACAAGTTAAGGCATCAAAAATCATGTGTACTGTTAACACAGATTCTCTTTTAGGGGCTCAGAATCTCAGATGGTACTGCAAAAAGAAAACATCTAATCAAAAGATGCCTTCATCCCAAAAGATGGCTCATAATGGTGTTTCAATCAAAAAAAACAAGAAACAACACTAAAAGAAAAGAGTTGGGTAAATGACAAAACTGACAACAAGGTAAAACTAACACAAAATCTTCAGTCAAGTAACATAGCAGTTTCAGATGCACCAATACTTAGAGAGAGTTCTACGCTCAAAATTTCAAGAAAAGTGGCGCTTGTGTTCAGAAAAACCTATGGTTCTCTTGCCATGACATCATGTCAAGGGAGCACATAAAATAACTATAAACCTCAAAATGATGACAGTATGAAATGCAACTTTAACAGCAACCCTAGAGACTTATAATCAAGTGACGAACACTTAGCCATATTTAGTTGGCAATTAACAAAACTCAGAATAAAATTATAAGTGGGCAGATAAAGTATAAATTAACTCCTTAAAACATTAAGGTCTAGACTAGAATTCCCTAAATATTATGATACTTTTGGTTTACATAAGAATCTTTTCAAATTCAGAGAGTGTCAACAAAGTTCAAACCAAATGCTAATTCATCATTACATTCACAATATACGACATTCACCAAAAATATTTGCGAAGAAGCCCTCAACACCTCATGGTAGATTTATATTTTGGAGACTGACGAGATTGGAACTGGCACGGGGCCATCGAGTCCCTTACTGATAGTCAAATGAAATCAAATAATTCTAGAACTTGCACTTTGCAATTAATATATCCTAGGAAATATACTAGCAAGTGAATATGGAAAGAAGACAAATATGTCACAAATTATGCTCTATTTAACAGACAGCATCCATTACCTTTCAATTATCAGAAAGGTCCCTACTGCATCTGATGTCTTTGTTCACCCTCCACAAATATCATCAGCTAAAAGGAGCTAGGACAAATGCTGCGGCATACATATTCCTTTGCCACCACCTCAAGAGAAACAGCAAGCATGTGAGAAAACTAGTATGTAACAATTCGGGTCACCAGTGCAGTCCCTATCTCTCACATGGTTTTCGCATATTGCTTGTTAATGTCTTTTCCTTACTGAAATGATATGCCAGTGTCAGTGTACTGGGATTAGAAATCTGTTATCACTTATACTTTCTGTCAAAATCTAAATCATGATACGAAGAAGCCCACTCCGAAATCAAATCACTTGATAAAATCTCTTGTAAAAAGGTAATCCTAGAAAAGTTAATGATAACAATGGAGGATTTTTCTATATTAAGAAACACACTAGATGCAATGAGGATAATGTCCCTCGCAAATTTAAGTTCCACACTCGTGGTTACCAATGTCTTATATCTGCCAGGCTAATAAAACAGTCGTGCTCAAAAGAAGAAAAACTCTCAAAAGTAACCAAGTTAACAAAGAATTAATTGACAATGAAATCAGTTTATATTTTCCTAAACAAACATACGTAAGTCTTTTCTAGCTTTTGGAACTCAATCACAAAATTTAAGTTTAAGTATCCAGCTTGGACATGTAATTACATAACTATTAAATAGTTATAAATGAGAACTGCAAAGTCAGAATCTATGGTTAAAGGTGAGCATCATAATCCACTTGTATGGACGTGGGAAGTTGTAGCCGCATAAAAACATTTGGGGTCCCCTCATAAAACAACATACTCCGTTCAGAATATGCTCATACGAGTAAAAATAGTTTGCAGACAGTGACTGATCATCTAAAAGAAGAGGTTACTGTCTAACAGCTCTTTTTTCATAAACTTTTTACCCAGTATTGATTCTACTCACCATACATATTTCCTCGCAGAGCATCTACTGAGCTTGCATCGAATGCAGTCTTGTCGACTGAAAGAATCTGTACAATTTTCATCATTAAAACATTTATTCAGGGAAAAACACATTTTTATTACCACAAGAACTGAAGTCTGTAAATCTTTCAATATAACACAACTGACAATATAGCAAGCATATGACATCAAAGCCCCAGATGAGTAATATATATGCTCTTCACATATCATCCAACTTTTCTTTAAAATATTCTTAATATCAATTAATGATTGTACAATGCATTTAGGAGATTTTTAACCCCGCTCTCTAAGACCACCATTATTAAACCGCATGGCTACTCTTCATTAACAAAAGCTAAAAACATTGCCAATCCAATTGCTCTTGTACTCTTTCAGACATTTCATCAAACAGCATGCGTGCATCAATTTCCAAACAAACGAATTCAAGTTCTATCTAAATAAAGTAAATGCTACAATCAGACTCAACTTCCAACAAGCAACAACGTCAAAAATTCACACCTGATCCAACCATTTATTGTGATTAGATATTTTAACCACTTCTCCATATGTCAAATCTGAGATAACTTCAAAGCGATCGATCCATCAAACAGATGAATCCAGAAGCGAAATGGCGAGGCAAAGTCTCAACAAACGTGACACGAGCAACACCAAACCAAATCTGGTCTCTATACAAAGACTTCTTCAATTTCCACAAATGGTTCCCAACTCTCTCCTCCTGCCGCGGCGTCTCAGGCTCGAACGGCAATCCAGGCTGCGTCCGACACTGCATCGGCTCATCAATTCCCAACAACAACAACGGCGTAGTGAGCTGGTCGAAGGAGAGATTGGTATCAGTAAATGAGGATGAAAAGAGTTTGAAGTATGAGATTGTGGAGAGTAATATCGGGTTTAAGGAGTATGTGGCGACAGTGAAGGTTGTGGAGAGAGATGAAGAGTGTTTTGTGGAGTGGATGTTTGAGGTTGCGCCGGTTGAAGGGTTGTGTTTGGAGGTGTTGTTGCGGAAGTATGAAATGGGGCTGAGAGCGACTGTTGAGAAGATGGAGATGGATTACATGAACATGTTGTAAGCTTGACTGGTCAACGGTTATCGGAGGGTTTGTTGTTTTCTGCTGTTCTTCAATTGTCTTGTTAGTTTTTGAATTAATGATTCGACATTGGATGTTCCAGTTTTGATTTTCAACGATTAAATTGTTTTCATGCTTCAAGTTGTCAAGATAATTTGACAAGGAATGGTTGAATGAGAAATTGAGAATGCATCAAAACACGATCTATTGAGATTCTAATTACGATGTTTAAAGTCTTTTGTTAACAAAGTTTGCTAAGTTATTAACGGCGGATACGAGATACCACATACATTTATTATGTAAAACAGCAAAACATTATAATTATCGTTGATTTTCATCAATTTAACAATTGAGAATTATAATCGTCAAACTCTATTAAAAAGAAACTACAACCATCAAATTTAAAGAATAACACATGTTTTACGTATATTTGTTCTCTTTCTAAATGGCAACCATGTTAGTAACTTTATTTTCAATTTTTTTGAACAAAATAACTTTTGACTCTTAACCACTTCTATGTTCTTTACATTGTCGTGATGGTTTTCGTTGGTAAGAGATTGTTTTTGATTTTATCATTCTATGTCATGGAGCTCATCCGCCAATACAATTTATTTCATGTAATTTAATGACGTTAATCATGGAGCCACATATTGTTCCTTGAAGGCAATCAAAGAATATATATGATTTCATTCCATATATTATAGTGGAGTTAATATGAAACTTGCTATTTTCTCTGTCCTCTTAAGTTTGTCAAAAGGATAAATTTATGGTATTTAAGAGTGGTTACGAATGTCTGTGGTTGAGAATGAGACATTTACAAAAATTTAAAGAAAAAATAAAATATGTTGTTAAGAATAATTAAAATTGATAAGTAAGAACATTCTAATAGAAAAATGGACAAACATTATGGACAGAGTGATAAATTAATTATCTGCAAAGATTTTTTAAAATGATCGCTATTAGTAAAATACAAAGAGTTGAATTGTATTAAAATGAAGAGATGATGGAAGCACGGCTTACCGAGCTTGCGGATGTTATTAGTTGTCGAAATCAAAGAAATGGAGGGACCGATGACGATGAGAGCCATGTGACAGGAGCAATTTGGTAATTAAAGTAAAATGATCAAAATACCCGATCAAAACAAATTTCAAAAACAAATTTCAAAAACAGGTGCGGATTTAATGAGTTTTTTCATCTTTTCGTAACTCGGTACGCACTGATAATCTGACCAAACCGCGTTTCCTTAAAATATATCCATAGACTAAGAATTCATTTAAATTCCTCATGAACAAACCTTCACAGGTGATTGTAGTAAAAATATTAACAGTCTTTTGCAAATTTTACTGGTAAATTGTTGCAATCAACTTTAAATAGATTTCTATAAAAGTACATAGGATAAGTTGCAGTTAGGGGGATCCTATTCCTAGTGTTTTGTATATTTGGCCTAGAAGCAGTCACACAAAGGACCAGTTGATGAACATGAAGCAGATACAGTGAGCATTCTCTTCTTCATCTAGCACCTTCCACGCCACAGCTCTCTCATAAGAAACTGGTCTCCCCATACTCGACAAGCATACACCGCCTTCGAGACTCATGAAACCCTATTGACCAATTAAGAGCTTGTTATTAGTTTCTTCACTATTTGACATGGTAGTTCTATGTAACGCCCATTAGAATAATGTAAACTTTAATTTGGTAGATGTCAAGATGACGGTAAGTTTAGCTCATTACCAACTGCATGATCTGCGGGAACTCATTGCAGAGATTTTTTATCCCATTTTCATTAAATATTTTGTCTAGCGCAATGTCTTGCAGTGCTACAAAGGTCGTCTCTAGCATGTCCATTCCTGCCTGGTTTGCAAATGTAAAAGCTGGCATAGCCTGTCAAACAAAATATGCACCGAGTTGAATGCAAACTGATATACACTAAGACAATGTCAAGATACTAATAGAATGATGGGAGATGCCCATACCTTCAGCGAACAGCACAATATGGCATCTGAATGATGCCACAGGGACTTCAAAACATGGTCATTTCCTTCAGTATTGGGTTTTAATAGATCGACACCCGAAGATGACCTGATTGTCAAAAGTATTGTTCAACAATGCCCATAAAAAATTGTTCAATTTTAATCGAAAATTCATATTGTTGATGTAAGGATTCTACATTGGACTTCGGTGATGTTCAGTTTATCATGGGGAAAGGATAACATGGCAAAGAACACTGAAATTTGAAGACGGAATAGCAAGAATTTGATCAAGATACCTGTAGCTCAGGCAGATCCAACGGGCAAGAGTGTGAGCTTCAGGGGTCCCATATGGACGATGAATGGTAGGATGCGATCGAAATCCACTAGGAGAGAGTGCCAGTGCACCCCTCTGGACAGAGGATATTATGCTACGAATATATTGTCGCGCCATGGCTATAACATTATCTTGGAGATGCAAATCAAATGAAAACTGGAACGCTATTGTCATAACAGACTTTGTTTTCCCTTGGTTACGCGTAACACCAGCTGCTTGGCTTCCCACTGAACTAGCCTCAAGTGTGGAAGCAAGGTCAAGTGTACGATTTGGACTGGAAGGATCCTGCTTTATAAAAGTTGTATCAGTAAAAATCAACTCAAGACGCAAGAGTATACTCGGCTGAAATTGTCTTTTTTTATATGCATTTTCACTAGATATCATGAGAACTTGGGTAGGATTGCAAGAACTTACTGATCCCGAGCCAAGAGGAATTATACGGAACCCAGATGGTAACAGTGGCGCATCATCAGAAAAGGAGGCATCCATTGGTGCAAATATGAGTTCAGCACTGGTTCCCATGGCTGCTTCGTCGACCCCATTACATAGCTAGCAATAGAAGGAAAAAACTTGAGTAAATTCAGGTGTTTCAAAAGATGGTGCAGATATCCTTTAGATAGTTTAGTCTGACGTAGCCATATAAATAGCGCCGTGTTTAATGGCAATGTTAGCAACAATACAGTGGCATGCATCTTGGAGAAACAATGACTGCATGCCACGGTCGAAGAAAAATCTCCTTACAATCAAGGGTTTCAGTGCTAATGCAGCTCCTCGAAGATATCCGATCAGGTAGAGATTGCTCTAAGGAAATGTTACAAGCAACTCAAGTGGAAAGAATATATGAAGGGCCTACCTGCAAGAGGAAGATGTCGCTCTGCATGATCAACTCATCCTGATAGTGACCATAGTTTTCAAGCTTAATGACCTCCATGAACTGGTGGTAGTGAAATACAAAATATTAGCAATTGTGAAGCCTTGAAATTAATAACTACAAAGATTTATTTGCATGAACAAGTGATCATTTCACCAGTTACCTCCTCATTCTCAATAGTATGAGCTAGTGGAAGAATAATTTGATTTCCATAGTTTCCAACTCTGGCTTCTGGTAAACCACATATACCTGGCCGAATGGCAGATGCCGAATAAGCATCAACACTGCTGTCTGCCCATTCTGATCGATGTTCCCTCAGAAATCTGATTAACAATGCAGGAGGAACATCCTACAAATTAACAATTTGGACAGGAAACAGTCATGGAATCAGCCATCAGCTTCTATAACACAATTAATATAGTAAAGTTTAACGAAGGTCTCTACTTGTAGAAGCATCGATGCCTTAGCGCACAACACTGCATTGCTTGAAGATGGAAGTCCAGTGGCATAATAGAGATTTGTTCCAGCCAATTTGCTAGGAGATGAATTAACAACAATTGTGACATCATCCGCGCCGTCAGTTTCAACGACATTCCATCCTTCGTCAGTAAATCCATTGACGGCTTCATTGAATCCCCTGTTGTGCAATACAGTCATCTTCATCTCGTTAGTAAATTATAACATGAATCATTATTAACAGCGAGGACAAAGTATCCATCTGCAAATCAACCACTAACCTGCTTAGCCTTTGGCTGAGTGCCCGTAAAGCCGCTGGTCTTCTTCCCCAGTTAGAGATAGCAGGTTGAGAAATCTCTTGAGATATCTGCCTCAACTGTCGCAATGCCTGAGCAAGTATGAAAAAAGGCCAAAATTTAAATTGAGCTTTCCTCATTACACATATTATGGCATCCTCGGTGCAATAAAAAAGGGATCAAAAAGGCAAGTCAAGCGTACAGCAATTGTTGTTTTCTGGGCTAGCAGGGTGGATGATTCGTAAAGGGGCCGCAACACTTCACCGTTTTCCTACGCCACATAATTATTTTTTAAAATTTAATTTATCATTTTTCTCTGAATGAATTTCGTCATCATTGCTCAGGCTGTCGTACATAAAACGACGCCGTAATAAAGGAATACCTAAAAACTGAAGTCAACGCGTGGAGAGTAAAATGTTACTTACCAACAAAGTGTGCCTTTTTTTACAATAATGATTTCAATTGTTGGAGTATTTATTAATATTATCCATATGGCGTGTGTATAAAATATGTTCAAATAGTGGCCGACCATATTTTTAGTGCCGAAGCTTTTTTGTATTTTTCAATAGAATTATTGTCAAATTGAGTACAACTTTTTCAGAACACTATAACTTTACAAAAATCAATTATATTAAACAAAAACGAATCAAATTAAACAACTAAAGTGTATATTCAAAAAAAATAAACAAAACTAAAAGGGACACGATACTTTCTCTAGATAAGTATAAGGAGTATTAGTAGAAAATCACTGATATAATGTTCTGTTTTGTAGAAAACTATTATTTTAACAATTAATTACGAAATGAGTCTACTATATTAGCACCGTTATCAAAAACTAGAATTGTCACAAATCTGTTAGAAATTATAAAACACGCGCCACACGACGTGTGAGTATATAACTTCAATTCGGACAACTGCTGAAAACAACCATTATAGTATTTTGTTTTGCAGAAAACCATCATTTAACAATTAAGTACGAAATGACTTGATTATAATATCTCCACTTTCAAAAAAACAACCACATGAATATATATGTAACGATAGAGAATGAGGTTGAGGATATGACAATGGCTATTTTTCATTAGCAAGGTAGTATAACTCTTGTGTATGTGATGGATAATATCCACCCTAAATTCGTTTCTCTCATTGTGTATGTGTACTGAGGAAAATGTAGAATATGATGAATTATTTTCCTACATGATTGATTTCAATCGTTCACTATAATATTTAAATATTTGAAATTTAAATAAAAATTGCTAAATACATCATTTTATGCTTTTGCAAATCAAATCTTTAAATTAAATTTACCTGTATTCAAACAGAAATTATTCAAAATTAATATTTAATAATCATCAATACACATTACCATCAATCAATGTAATACCGTATTGTTAAATTTATCAAAATTAACCATTGAAATCATACCTAACATCTCTCCGAAAGTTGCCAATCTTAACCCAATCTAACGCATAGTTTTTAGAATAGCAGACAAGAAAAAGTGGTCCATACACAGGCGTGGTCGAACAACTCTTAGCTTGCTAGCCAGCCAGGCCAACATGACTGGCCATCACTCCCACGTCTTCGACTTTCACTCACATGCAATTTTATTAATTTACGAAACAGCCCTTTGGGTTTCGAAATGAAATTAAATTTGCAAATGAGTGGCACAATTATAGGATAAAGAGAGACAAGACAAAGTGACACACTATGCGATAGAGATGCTTATATGTTGGGTTGGCGTGGGCCGACCAGATTTGTTGGGCCCACTAGGCGGCGTGAAAATCCCGACTCCTATCGATCTTCCATTCAGTCCGTCTTCCCCGCGTGAAACCCACTTTCAATAATATAAAACATTAACAATACTTTTCTAGATGGGTGATATTGTGATAACGATCGGTCCACAGTCCACACAAACCCCTTTTGAACATATTTATCTCTCAATGTAAAATCCGGCTTTTTGGTTTACAAATATCTATAAATTGAGTTAAAATTTAGAGTGATCTATTTATTTTATACGATCGCGAGACATAATTTCAATGAATTGAGTGGTTGAATTTGTAAAAAAGTATGGGTAATTGTAGATTAACAGTTTTCAATATCAACCGTTGGATTGATAAAAATCAATTGTTAAGATCATATATTTTTGTCTTATTAAAATATGCACGTCATTCCAAAACTTTCCTCCAAAGATATATTGATAATTTTAGCAAATGACCGAATTAACCTCCGAGATAAGATCAGGAAGGACGATATATACAGGGGCGGATCCAGCGGGGGCTGGCAGGGGCCATGTACCCTGCCAAGTCCGGGCGGAACCCTTGCTGAGCACTCTTTTAAACTTTTTAAATAAACTCTTAAGTGAGACAAAGTTCTAAAATATAGGTAAAATTCTTAAATCATGTAAGTTAGTGGCATGTAGCCTAGCGGAGCGTCATTAGATATTCAGCTTTTAAGCATGGGTTCGATTCTCGTCACTCCTAAATTCAGGATTCAAATCCAGTGCTGCAACAGCTATTTGCAGCGACCCATCAAAGTGACGCCGTTTTAGTCCTCCCAGCAAATAGCTGCGCTGCACCAAATCCGGATCCCTAAATTCATGTTTTTCCATTTGTTGTACCTTTTTGGTTTTTCTCAATTTTTTGTCCTCAAAGTTATTTATATATATTTCTGTTTTTCTCATTTTTTCTATACATGAATTCTTTGTCTAAATTTAGTTTTATATTGAAAAAAGTAATAATACTTTTTTATTAAATTATATAAATATGCTCGCTCGCTCCTGTGGCAGCAGACAATATACCCTGCCGACTTCGACCTCTGGATACGCCACTGGATATATATTTGTATGACGGGAGGAGATAACTTAATGAAAACGATTACATATGATGACATGAATTAAAAAACAATGATGGACAAAACGAATATCTAGTTGTACTCATTTCGTAGTAGAAATTCCATCCGCCAAAGCCTTCTGTGAGACAAAAGTAACTTCTGCCTCAAAATAGAGAAAATTATCGGAACTTTCATACCTTTGGTCTCTTCCAATCTCACCGCTGCCGTCTTGATCAGCTGATCCGCTCGCGCTCCAAATTTCCTAAAGACTCCATGATGAAAGATAAACTGGAATTCACATATAAACGAGCATTCAAGTACATCTCTATCTTTATATTAAAAATGTCTATGTAACTGAGCGCTCCTCTATAAACCATATGTGACATTTGAAGAACTTAGTTTAGCAAATAATCTTATTTTCTTTGAATAATATCTCAAATTTTCCATGAAACAAACACGTACGTAGTTTACAATGTTGTTAAATGGAACTTATTGAATGGTCCTTTTGTATATATATATTCAGAGCCGTCCTGGCCTGCTATGTGATTGGAAGATGTTTGGATTGATGCTGACCGGAAAGATGGATGATGAAATCAGGAGGCTTGGGATGAAGACTGTTGCCAGTGACAGCAGAATGCAGATACTGATGCTGGTATTCAAGCTTGCTGAATTCATCACTTGTTGTACTTATAATTAAATAATTCTGTTTAAATATGTGGAGATGTCATTTTGGAGCTGTTCTTGAAGTGTACACTTAGTGACATAGATCCGGTGCAGGATCGATATTATCCTTTCAGCGAGTCAAATGAATATCAATAGTTTAATTCGTTTAATCTTAAATGGATTAAATGAATGAATTGTAATTTGTAAACTGATAACAAATTAATGGTTAGTTCTTTTATCATTTATATCAGTTTAACATCCGTTTATTAATTTATCATCGGTTTATTAGTTGCTTGTAAATAAATGATAAACGAATGATAAATAGATGGTAAATGGAAAGTGGTTCATATGTTTATCTGTTTACATCCGTTAATTAAATGAATAGATGATCCATCTATTTAATTTATTTATTGAATGAATTGAACAACTTTTGTCTCAAATTCGAGAGAATTGTTAGGGAGTCCATACCCATGGCTCAACCCACCACCGTCTTGATCAACTAATCTGGTCTAACCCAAAGTCTTTCAATGGTTTCATGATGAAACAATAAAAAATAAGTTAATTAGTTGAACATCAGACATAATATTAGAAATCTTCCTTTTTACTGCCCTCCTGATGCCTTTCCAGACCTCGCCCCTCCCTCAAAGGAGTGACAATAGACACATCTAGACAATGATCTTTACCAACATCCCAATCCCACGATGGTACTAAAATGTCTTTCAACTTTTATCCTCAATCGAGAATGTGAGTCACCTCAAGTCTATATCTCAAATTAGCCTCCAAGAGAAATGTGAACAGCACAACTCTCGCCACATTATGTCTCCTAATTTTATTCTCATCTCCCAAACAATGAGAAACATGTAGATGAGTAGATCTGTAGATGTCGTCAGAGAGCCACATCTTTCCCAACCCCAAGTATTGGTTGATAATAGATGTGTAGTACACCTATATATACTAAGGGAATTACTCTGGTGGATCCACTACTATTTGGTGGATCTATGAGTCCATTTATTAGCCATTAGATGGTTTAAGATCAATGGTGTCAAAGGAGTCCACGTGTCCCACTTGAAAGCTAACTAAAGGGCAAGTTTGGAATAGTTGCATTTTAATTAGTTTAGTTAGTAGCATTTAATGCAATGATTAGATTGTTCATTTAATGCAATCCCTCTCTCCTTACAAACCCACCATTTTCCCTCTCTCCTTAATCAATCTCTCTCTCCTTACAAACCCACATTTTCATAATCCAAACCCTCTCCCCTTAATCAATTCCACCATTTTCATAATTCAAGCTTTTTCATTTCCCCACCATTTTCATAATCCAAGCTTTTTCATTTCCCCACCATTTTTATAATCCAAACCCTCTCTTCTTAATCAATCCCACCATTTTCATAATCCAAGCTTTTCATTTCCCCACCATTTTCATAATCCCAACCCATTCTAACCCGTTTGTAAACCAAATAATCCCACTCTCAACTGCATTTTAACTGTTGCACCTCACATGTGCACCTTACTATTGCACTTTGTAGTTGCATCCTATAGTTGCATTTTTTCCCACTTGCACTTCAGCATGCAGTCGTCCCTGTGTTGTGTTGCTTTGCATTACTTTCAACAAAAATGATATGCTTCAGTATCATTTTACCTAAATTGTGTTCTGTTCGGAGTTGGAAATCGCAATTGTATGATAACGGATGATTCTCATTGTTTAGTGACTACATCGCCGAATGGGGCAACATATTGGACTCAATGCGAAGATCAATGCGAAGACCATGTTTTGGGTGGGAATCAATGCGAAGACCATGATTTTAGTTATCGCATTTCATTGTTGCATTTCACATGTGCATTTCACACATGCATTTTGATCTTGCATTTTGATCTTGCATTTTGCAGTTGCATTTTTAGAATTGCATTAACGCTACAATTGTGTTCCATGTTCATTGTATTACTATTTTTGTATAAATTTAATATGCTTCCGTACTTTTAAGTTGGCTAAATAGATGGCTGGTGGACGTTCAGAGCAACATGCTGATGCAAAACCATTAGAAATTGTAATTTACTTGCAAATCACATTTTGATGAATTTAATTTTGATAAATGAACTTTTTGATGAAAACATTGTAATTTCCTTGTATGTCGCGATAATCTAATTGATTTCCCTTTCGAATATGCAAATCGAAAATGCAACTATAAAATGCAAATTACAAATGCAAAATCAATGTTGAACATACGTTTTGTTGTACGCTGGTATCTGTGTTGTAAAAGACACCACAGTAACAATGCAAGTGTTAAATGTAAAGCTAAGTTTTTGATTCATACTTGCATTGTTACTCTGCAACCCAAAAACAAAATACAACACAAAAGTGCAACAACAAGGTGCATTAGAAAGTGCAACAACAAGGTGCATCATAAAAGTGCAACAACAAGGTGCAACAGAGAAGTGCAATAACAGGGTGCATTAACAAAGTGCAACAACAAGTTTGATAAGTCTTATTACAAACCACAACATGATCTGAACTCTTTGGAAACAGATGTACAGAGTTGACTGAAGCATCGCCACCCTGAAAAACAAAACAAATGATAACACAACACTTTTATGAACTTTACGCAGAATATGATGATCACTATGCCCCGCCGGGTTACATTTGAACAATGAGAAACATACCCGTAAGGGAGGAGGTGGTTTGAATGTCTGTACACAATCAGCACTCTTTACATCCCATACCTGTATACACACACGTTGCTAAGCTGTCATAAAGAACCTAAACTTCATACTCTGCACTTCAAAGTTCCCTGAGTATGACTTACAAAATACCTTGACTGTGCAATCACCATAACAGTTAACACACACAATCAAGCAATAAATTAAACCATAATTCAAACTACATCCATAGAGTAGCAACAAAGTCATAAAAGCAGCATTGAGCTTACCATCATCAAACACACAAACCCTAATTCTTCACCACCAGAAATTCATTACACTACGTGACCTTCTTCTGGATTCCAATTTTAGAGATGGAGGAATTTCCATCACAAATTCACTCTGCATATCAATCCAAAATTGCTACATCACACATTTCACCACCGACGGAATCATCTCCAGATCCGGCCATGAAACCTCCATCCACAACTCCTTCCTCGGCCAACAAATCACCGCCGGAGGAGATCCAAAAGAACGAACTTTCTCCGGCACAGCAATCACTCTCGCCGTGAACGATAACGTCGTCACCGACGTCGGCAGATCCCAATCTCCATCTCCATCATCTACCGTCTCGTATGGATCCAGATTCAAATTCAAATTCCGATCTCCATCCAGACCCATGAAGGTCGCCTCTCGAGATGGTTTGAACGTGAGAAGGTGAGAGACTCGCGAATTAGGTGAGAGGGTGAGAGACTGACACAGAGGAGCGGGTGAGAGGGTGAGAAGTGTCAGAGGACCTAAAAGACACATCTACCCTCACACCAATGACACCCATTAAAACTCAGTTCAATACTAACTGAACTATTTTTTTAATCCCTATCACACGTGTCACAAGCGGGTGGTCCAGATCTGGACTCATGGATCCACCAAATAGTAGTGGATCCACCAGAGACACCCCCTATATACTAAAATCATATATATATATTAAAAGGGAAGTATGATTGTACACGTGTCGTTGTGTGAGTAATTTGACCTATGTGTCATTTTTTTAGAATTTAGAATTCTTTTTCTCTTTTTTTTTGATTGGCTGGCTTTTTGGAATATGCTCGGAATTTTTTTTTCATTTTAATGCAATTAATTATGGTAACAAAAATATTTTGCTAAAATATCTTCAATTTCAAAATTTTGTTACAATATTTTGCTAAAATCTCTTCAGTTTCGAAGTTTTCCTAATCAATATTTCTTTACACATATCAAATTTAAATTACTTAAAATTACTCAAAATATAACTTCACCCCGCACAAGGTGCGGGTAAATACCTAGTTATTAGTTAAAATGTGTACAAGTAAATTCTCATGTAGTAGTGAACTACAATCATTTTGATTTTTTAAAAGCAAATGTTAATCAATGCACTTGAATTTCAAAAATATCCAAGCATGGACAATGCTCCCTATTTTGTTAATCGTCTTTAATTTTTTATCTTCGGAAATTGAGAATCTTCATGTATAAAAATGGTATTTAACATGAAAGTAGTGGAATTTTGTAATGGAATGCTTTAAGTATTTTAGCATCTCACATCAATGAGCAAAATATATTAAGTGTTTACTCCATTTTATTCTTCTATCCATATCAAAATATATTAAGTGTAAGTTATATAATGATTAAAAAGTTTTTGAGAATGACGAATGACTTTCATAAAAATGTGAGATTCGATCTCTAATCGTTAAATAAAAATAAATCAAGTAAGTAAAGCTTCAAATCCAATCACGTCATGTTTTTCAGCTTCAACCATCCAATATATTTGAAAGTCATGTTTAATTTCAATATCGAATCATAGGTACTTAATTTCTCGTATTTTTCACAAAACCCATGTCTGATGTCTCACTTGATTTAACTCATCTAATAATACGAATAATATAATTTTAATATGTGTATTATAAATAAATTCTTATTAAGAATAACATTGGAACTAATTTCGTAGCAATATTAGCCTTGTCAAGAAAATGAATATGTACAAAATAAAATACTATTAATTCTCGTTTGAACTTGTGTTGAACAATTTAAATCTCAACGCTTTTGATTTGTCATCATTTCCCCATGAAATAACGTTTTGATAAATTTTACATTTATATTTAATATTTGATGACTCGAATATTCGATAGACATTACGATCACATAATAAATATCCTACTAACATGATTATAAAAAGTCATAATCGAGTATTCCACTAATATTCACGCTATTAGTGAATTTTTGCGAAATGAGTCGAAAATTTCTCTTCACTTTGATACTCATTCTGGGTATCCTTAGTTCCCAAATCGGATATTCAACCAATCGAAGAATATTATATGACACACGTTCGGTAAACTTATTTATTTGTTTATTCAAACCTAGTACATTCTAATTTATGTTGTGAATTTTTTTATTGTATTAACATATATCGAGGGTTCAGATCCCAAATACCGTGCAGACTAGTACATCAAGTTAAAACATATAGTTTCAACTCTTTTTTATTAAAACAACGTAAATTTGATAAACAATAATTCAGAACGGCTTTGACTGCAATATGTTGTTGGTTGTACCTAATATAATTCCATATAAAAAACAGAAATTAAAGCTTTATGTGGAGATAGTAAGCGGTAATGTATTCAATGTGGAAGTACCAATTAATACAACTTTGTATGACATGAAAAGGAAGATTGAACACCAAGAGAGTTATAGTGCTGATACCATCATTTTAGTTTTGAAAGACAATCATGGCATTAACAATAAGGTACTTGATGATGATCAAAAAAAATTGGCTGCATATGGAGTACGTACATGATGGTTCACACTTTTATCTCTTCTTCAAAAATAATTCACCTCAAGAGTAAGATTTAACGGAAGGTTGTTTTGCTAATACATAAATTATATATTGTAAGATCATATTCCAAATGATTTTGCTAACACATGTGTGATACATATCATGTGTTAATATTTGTTTACTGAATAATGAGTTTATTTTTTCATATAAAAAATGCTGCAGTGTTTGGAGAGGGTTGCGAGGGATTGAAGAAGTTTTGTTGTCAGGGTTTGTGAGTAGATTAGTTGATAATCTAATTTCGTAAGTAAGTTTGTTAGTATCGTAATTAGGTTTTTATCCGAAGTCAATTTAGTCAGCAACCGACTTAACGGCATAAGATATCGGAAAAATGATAGTGTGTCACGATTTAATGATTTTACAATTGAGGGTTTATCAAAAAATTGAAGTACTTTCGTAAGAATGGAACAATTGAAAATGTGGTTTTCAATAAAAATCATTAATGTAGAGGTTCAAACTTGAACTCTTGCCGAATCAGCTAACCTATTATCACTTGGCTACTTTTTTGCATCATTCAATATCATTATTACCCGTTGCAACCTAAATGCAAATGTCTCGAATTTGTGGATCCGAATCCCGTACGGCTTACAACAGTTTCCAACCAAAAAATTAATTTGTAGAGCTAGGGTTAGAGCTAAAAAAGTATTTGGGTGCTACTGAGCTTGTGTATTATGTACAAGGAAAGTATATGAGACAAAGCAATAAAAGGACGGTCCCATAGTAATTTTTCCTCAACCATTGTTTGAAGTTTCCATTCTAAATACGACGTACTTGCTTTTTACTTTACTTTCCTGTATTATTTTATTATTCTGTTATGCATCTAAACTTATGTAAATGTTCACAATGTACCTAGGTAACTTAAGAACACATAACGATCCAACAAAACCACATCTTAATTAATCTCTTGAGTTAGCAATCACCACTTCTGCACTCTTCTAGCTCTATATATCATGCATTCCAATAAAAATCATTTTTAATACTAAATTTTATTTTTATTATGATACACCAAATATGAAAATGGTTCAAGGAGGACAACACATATTTTGTAAGACGGAAGGACATCATCTCAACCATTGATTTTTATCAATCCAACAATTATTATTGATAACCTTCAATCACTAACACCAACCATATATAATATATGTATTCATTTCATCAATTTTATAGCCACTTTCTCAAACAATGCATCACAACTAAAAGAGAAGAGGTGATAAATTGCTAAGAGAATAATTATAAAGATGATTTTCATTGTAGCGAAGTGAAGAAGGATAATACGTGAGTAGACACGTAGAGGCTCAACATAGAATATGCAAAACAGAAAATGCAATCAACGGCTGCAAAGGGGGATCCATGCATGAAAAGTGGGAGTTCCACATGATAAAATCTCTACATTAACATACTGAACTATGATATTCAATCTATGTATCAACCATTCAATCCTCTAGGTCAGTTCACGTTCTTATCGATCTAGTAATCAGTTTTAGGGTTGGTTCCTTTGCGACCCCACTGTAAACGTGCATTTTGTCATTTCAACTGTTTGCACTTTTAAGTTAACTATATGCACATTCGGAAATGCATTTGTGCATCCGCAAAACGACAAAAACGCGTACACTAAAAGACAAAATTGTAAAAGCATGAATTTTGGACCGTCAGATCAAATTGATCCAACGATCATTTGCCTGGGTCGCATACTTTGATCTCGTGTGGTTTTGGTGGCAACTACAAGCAGCCGACCAAGCTAGACGGAGATAGAGAAGAGACAATATCATTATTGGAGACAAACAAGAAGTCTACGCATATTTGAAAGTCGCTTATTTCTTTAGGCATGGAATTGTAAAATATTATGTGAAACTGATTCCTACTATTTTTAATTACTGCAAAGCATCTATTCGCTGCACAAAGATGCAAACCTTAAAACATTAAATAGTCCAAAATTTTTATTTTAAGCAGTAAACAACAAATTAACAATGTGGGGAAGGAGTCAGTTTTTTCGGTCCGGACCGAAATCCGACGGGACTGGACCGGACCGTTAGGTTTCGATCCGGGTCGGTCTTCGGTACAGACTTCCCAAAAAAGTCGGTCTTTCGGTCCGGACCGACCCGACAAAAATCGGTCCGGTCCAGGTCGATCCGGACCAATGTGCATCCCTATAAATAGTTGAGAAAGGATCATGTATAAAATAACAAGTATTATATAAACTATAAATTAATCTTAATCGTTCAGACGATCAATACTACTCAAATTATTTATCATTATCAATAACACAGTGGATAAAGAGTGAAAATGGATCAAGATAATGAAAATGAACAACCTAATGGCTTGTTGTTTCATGGATCTCCTAATCTATCATATAAAAATCTTGCAATTTATTTTGCACGGATGTTTGTTTTTGACTAACGGAGAAATCATAAGAGTGATTTTTGGCTTTTAAAATCATACGGGTAGTGAACAAGAGACAATAATATTATAAGAATGACATATCTAACAAGTAACAAGGAAATCTATCATGTGGATCCATTTATTTTGGTGGACTCATGAACCCTCTCTTGCATCCGTTGATTGTATTTTTTCTGAGCAACAGATTGCACCACATCATTGCACTTATTTTGTGCATATCACATGCAAAACATGTGCAACTCACGTGCAAAAGGAGATTCATGAGTCCACTAAAATAGATGGATTCACATGATACAACCCCTACCTAACAATTCTAACACCATGTACATGTATAACATGAGATTGTATCATGTGGATCCACCAATTTTGGTGGACTCAAGAACCCCCTCTTACATTCGTTGATTGCATTTTTTCGACGCACCAGATTGTGCCAATGCATTAATGATTCATGTGACTTGCACATGTTTTGCACGTGATATGCATGTGATATGCACATGACAAATGCAATGACGTGGTGCAATCTAGTGCATTGAAAAAATACAATCAACGGATGCAAGAGGAGATCCATGAGTCCAAAATAGATGGATCCACATGATACATTTCCTGTATAACATTACCAGTTCCACCTAATAATATTGGACAATCTAACGAATGTACATGTATAGCATTGACAACAGATGAGGCAACTGCATTGCAGTTAAGTGGCCTTCTTCACATCTCCCCTGATGAAATTATAGATGGGTGTAGGGACTCAAGTACTTATCCAGCTATCTGTGAGACTGTGAGTTAGGCCTAGGTTTTATGAATCTTCCTATTCATGAAAGATAAGCATCATATGTACACATGCGCCGGAAATGCAAAATGAAAGCTGTAGTAGTTGGCTCATTGCTTGAAGCATCCCTTTCATCATAACGAGATGGTTACAATCGAAGTTACAATCCCATTAAACAAAATGGACCGGGTATGTTTTGGCTCGTCCTCATTTTCTCATGCTTATACTTTCATGAGAAACATCCCTATCCAATATATACAATCGTTTAAGATCTTTAACTTCCATCCGTATATATGGGACATAATATAATACCTACTTCAAACGGATTCTTATCTGGTGTAGCGCGCAACTAAATACTATGATTTAAAATGATGTCATTTTAACGTTTTTATTAAAACACTAAGATTCGATATTTTGCCTAAACCCTAATTAAATGTAAAAATACATCGTTTCAACTCGCAGCAAATAACTTTGCATTACCTGATCTTAATCCACTTCAAACTGTTTCTTGCTTTTTATATTTTGAAGAAGAGTTGCATGCAAAGAGTTTGAACATGCACACATCGGGGTGGGGGTAACAATTTTGATTCATCGAGCGAAGCGCAATGATGTATATAAGGCAGAGTACAGTTCAGCTGCGACCCATTTAAAAGTTGGAGCGAATTAAAGTCTGTACGTGCACACATGCAGGTGCATTAAATGACATAAAACAGATATGACAAAAATGCATAAATGCATAAAAGCAGCTGAACTGTTGATCAAATTTGATCCAACGATAGATTAAAGGGTCGCAGGGTTCGCAGATGAGAGAGGGGGTTGCAAATGAACGGATTCCTATAAGGCATGCACACAAAATTTACACCGAATGAATGTAAATATTTTCAAAATTTAGTATTCGGAAAATTTCTATAGAGACAAATCAAATTTGTGACATAGAGGGATAATATGTTGAACATCATCGATCTCCACAACCACTGCTTTTGCAAATCAAATCATTTAATTTTAAGATTAATGATTGAAAATTGAGATGATGTTTTCACATTTAACAAAATGTTACATTTTCTATTGATCGTATTACCTTTCTAAGATCTTGACAAAGACATTTATAGAGTAATTAGTTTCTAGTGATACAGTAAACTGTTACTGATGGGAGCAATTAAAGCTATTGAGTTCCTAGAAACCTAGCTCCCATATATACTGAACTTTATATATATATGTTTACTATGTAAAACTTCAATAAATATGTTTGTGATAAGTTGTAAGTCCATATAAACCAATTTTACTTGGACTCAAAAATCGAATTATTGATCATAATTTAATATGTATTCTGTAATTACCGTCAACTAGTCGATATAGGATAATTTACAACTGAGCTTCTTTTTCTTCGTTTTGTGTCAGACACATCAGAATACATTTAGGTGTCTAATAATACGGTTGTCTCAAATTGATGGAAATGCAAACTCGACTTGACATAAAATAAATGCATTCAGGAGTATATTAACGAAACATATTTTTTCTATGTCAATGCTAACATTTTCACTAAACAATATACTATTCAACATTAAATACGCGTGGCAGGACGTATGCACCTAGCTCATCTCCCTTCAGTTTTTTTCACACTTTGTAGACGAATCTGAATGACACCGAAGCCCTAGTTTTTATTTAGGGTTTCGGGAACGTCCTTTTGCACACATCAGCCTTCTTAATTTTGTGTACTTTCATGTTGCATTCACGTTGTACTTAAAGTGCTTATTTACTATGCTTGGTGATTAGAAAGTGACGCGAATATGGTCAGCCATTTTTCAACATGGGCACTACTATAAAAATAGGGTTTTTCACATTTCTTAGCAAATATTTCACACCTAAAGCACAATGTCATCTCTTTCTAGCTTAATGGAGGATCAAAGGAAGGCAATAAATGAGACACCAACTGAAGATCCAGTGCTGCTCCAGCCTCCTCCTAGTCCTCCTTCGCCATGGTCACTTTCTCCACTACGTAGCCGACTCATTCTCTTTTTCTACACTTGCATTGCATTACATCTTTACGTCGGGTTGAGGGGTACGTCCACTCCATAGGTCTCTCTCGAGGGCTAGTTTTTACTAGTTCGGATAGTCATAGGATTCGGGTTTGGAGTTTAAATAAGTGTGCTGATCTAGGGTTCATTAAAGTCAAATCAGGTGAAATCCGAACAATCTTGTGCTGTGATAATATGCTCTTTACTGCTCATAAGGATTACAAAATCAGAACCTGGAACTTTACTTCAGAGACTAATTTCCATTTCCAAAAAATCATGACTTTACCCAAAAGAAATCCTTTTTCGTCTTTCTTCTCAAATAACTCTCAACAAAGTACCCACAAGGACAAAATCTCTTGCATGGCTTATGACCCTATAGAGGGACTGCTCTACACTGGTTCATGGGACAAAACTCTGAGAGTCTGGAACTTCCGAGACAGGACTTGTCAGGACATGGTTTTTGCGCACGAAGGTAAAATAAATTCAATTTTAATAGGTCAAGGAGATGGATCCATTTTCACTTGCTCATCGGACGGGTCCATAAAGATCTGGAGCAAGGCTTACGGGGAGCGGTTTCACACTCTTATCATGGCACTCAAATTCCCTAGCTGTTCCATGAATGCATTAGCTTTAAGTTGTACATTTGATCAAAGCACCAATGTGAGCAAAACCCCAATACTCTACTCAGGCTCCTCCGACGGCCTATTGAACTTTTGGACCAAGGAAAAGGACTCAGCTAGGTACACTCATGGAGGGGTGTTACAAGGACACAACTTTGCTGTTTTATGTTTAACAGCAGTAGACAACTTGCTGTTCAGTGGTTCGGAGGATACAACTATAAGAGTATGGAGGAGGGAGGGATCAGATCATCAAGGATTTACGCATGCATGTTTAGCAGTGTTGCAAGGTCATAGAGGTCCAGTAAAGTGTTTAGCTGCATGTCCTGATTCGGACAAGAGTGTTGTGCGGAGCTTCTTGGTTTACAGTGGTGCATTAGACAAGACATTTAAAGTTTGGAGAGTAAGAGTTGTGGCTGATGATAATGGCGGTACGCAACATGATGCTGGTGATGAGCAATGGAGGAGCTCGTCCGTGAAAAATGGGGATGGTGTAAGGATGAGAAAATCCATGTCTATAAAATATGGACCAAGTGATTCTTGTGATCCTGTATTGTCACCAACTTGGGTTCAGCAAAGGTTGAATGGGATGCCGAATTGATTGCTTCAAAACGACGGCGTTTTGGCTAGCAAGTAAAACATCTGGTGTTTGGATTCGCATGCAAACATTGGATGTTCCCTTCCCTATCTATTTTGTTAGCACCTATATGCTGAGTCTCTGAAGCCCTGCAGTCCTAATGCTGTCATGCAGATCAGTGTGTAGCTAGTGCAATTCTATTAATGTAGTCTTGAGACTGATTGAGTTGAATGGATCATAATCCTTAGCCTTGTATTCCTCTTACTGTTCAATGTAACGCAAAGCTAGTAGAATATTTTGCGTTGTTGCTGCAAGACCAACCATGAGAGGCATAACCTAGAGATAGAGATGTCGCTATTAAAATGTGTTTTGTTGTGTCAGTGGATATGAAATGATGAAGTTCAAGAAGTAAAGATGCTGAAGATAATATGTAGTACGAGGTGGTCTCTTTTGAGACCCTTACTGTTGGATGAGAACCTAGGACTCCATTAAGAACCATTGGATTAGGTGATCCAATGGTTGTCTTTTGTTTGTTTTTTTTAAAGTGACATGTGCACAGCACGTGATCACTGTTTGAGTGATCCAATGGTCTCTTTCTGGGTCTCAAAAGAGTATAACTCTATGTAATACATGGTACTTGATAAAACTACAACACCAATTAGCGCCCATTAAACCAAGTGCGTCAGGCATTCCTTCAGTTTAAATAAATGAATTCTTAGACCCATTCCTCCATAGATTCTAAGCTAAGGAGTGCGGTTCCTTTGCGAACCCTTACATATTTTGATTCGAAAATTTGTCTATTTGCATTTTTCAATTGAACTGTATGCACATTTTGACTAGCAAATATGCACTTTGACTTCGCACAAAAAGACAAAAAAAAATAGAATTTGTGGACCAAGTTCGCAAATCTGACCCCTGAGTTGCATGGGTCGCAAGTTCGCAAATCTGACCCCTAAGTTGCAAATGATCCGCCTCCTATGCTAAGGTGATAATAGGAAATGAATTATTCAAAGCGCTACTTCGTTTTGTAGTTTTATTAACTGCTCTATGCTACGTATTATCAATGGCATCTTTACCGACTTTACTTCATCATTTCATATCAACTTCGTCCACTGACACGCAACAAAATACATTATAATAGCAACATCCCTATATCATAATGAAGGTAAATGAAACGAGTGAAAAGATCATGATCCGTGGATGGAGGATACGGACAATAATGCTTGGGTAGCTTTTCTTATTTATTATGAAAATCATATCTCAATTGCAACAAAACTAATTACGTACATGTGCACGGATACTTTTGCTCTTTACATCTTTATGATTCACTGATCCCCATTTTAGTCCTTATACGATACACAGCCTGACAAGAAAATATAGTGTTATATTGGGTAACAGAATGTCCACACCTTCACTTTCCTCTGTCTAATTTGTAGTAAATGAATGAAGACAATAGCTGGGTATAACGACGTTTTAGAAAATGGGAGACGGACAGAGGTTGAACTCAACAGACTGAAAAATAGATGACTGATGGTGTATCAGTCCAGAGAAGGCGAGAACTAAAATGTACCTGAATGCGGCTACAGTTGTCTTCGAGTTTTATGACTCTAATTCCATTTCTCACAAAAGATCTACAAACCAGGAGGCCGCAATAGTGGAGCAAAACTATAGATGCCCTCTATGTCCACAGGAGATTGAAGGGCTCTTTTCAGAAGTTCTGGTGTCGCAGTCTGGCCTTTCCATGGGCTGAACCATGGCCCTCCTCCAACTTCTAAAGCTGCCATGTTGCTTGTCACTTCCAGTATACTCTGGAATCAAAAAGGATTTTTATTATGAGAAGATATCTAATTTCATTCTATTAGCAGATTACCATATTAAACATGATGTACCTTTCCCTTGCTCCCATCCGATCTCTTCTCCCATATTCTCAATTTCAGGATACCATAACAAGTGTCTTTACACGCTGGAGCAAGTCCCGCTTCTGAGGTTGGAGCACGCAATGTTGTCCCAGGATCCTCTGTCGTTGCCTCCAGTTCAACCTGCCATTTACATATATTTAGGTTGAAAGGTAGCATTCAAAGTGTATTTCCTCCCACAAATTTCATAACTGATGTCTGTTTTAGAGTCACGATACAGTAACTCAAACAACTGAATGAGTTATAAGAAATATGTTTGAGGAAACATCCAAGGAACAAATATTCAAAGGTTGGCCCAATATTCCAATTCCAATTCCAAGTGTGGATCTTTTAGGCGTTAGCAAAAATCTTGTTTTTCTAACCCTGTCAGCAGGAAACTGCTTACCATGTGACTTTCATTTTCGGCAGACATAAACCAATAACCCCACTGAGCCACTTCCCAACTAACGACTCCGTTCCATGGCACAAATTCATAGAAAACTCCATCATAATGCACTCCAATCTGCAATATGCAAAACCGATGAGTGAAGTTGTATGAATCTTGAGACAACAAGCAATATAATTGGCCAAAGTCATTGGTAAGGCAAAGACATCAAACTCAGGAAGTACAATCAGCCAAAGGCAATGGTAAGGAAGAGAGATCAAATGCAGCACTCAAATGTGGTTGTATGGAAACCAGAAACTTATATTTCAACAGACTATTTCCGAGAATGATTGTTCATGAAAAATGTACTTCCAGCTCTGTCCTCTATATATCGTTTCATCATATCACATGAAAATAGTCGACAGGCTCATATAAAATGTACCAGAGCAGCATTTTCATAGTAGTCAGCAGGAATAGGTAACTCCCTCAAACCACCAGCAGCAGTCAGAGCCACATCACCCTTTGCACCTTCAAAAACATTGCACTGAACCTACAATTTATGAATAAAGGCCATTTTATAAAAAACAACGCATGTTGCCATAAAATAGAGATACCATCTATGAGTTCTAAACAGGACTAGGAAAGTTACTGATCACATCCAAATGAGCAAAGTGATGTATTTATTCAGGGAATTTAGTTACCCAGAACCATTTTCTTGGGAAGGCTCCTCCCCAGTTCTTTTCACTATAGGATGGCGCATCACGAAACTCGTATCTTTCACCTTCCCATTCTATCCAACCTGAAACACACAAATAAGTAATTAACTTATGAAATGATTATCCGGATGCATCAAGAGAGTTTTTGTAGTATAATGGACAGTGAAATGGTATCGATATACCATATATTTCTATCCAATAGCAGACTACAGGGGATGGATGAAAATGCAGTTGTGTAAGAATATATCAGTAACGGAATCAGTGTACCTAAGCTTTGCTCGACAAAACTCATTAGAAATCTTGATGTTCTCCCTTGTCCAATTGTTTCATAGCATTTAATCATCATACTATGTAATTTTGTAACAACTTTTTCATATCAAAACTCATCTTTCATAACCTTTATGAAACACCATCCTTGCTAATGGCTTTGAATGTGAAATAATATTACTTGCAAACCCTTATTTCACATTTACCTAGTTATACTGTTAACAGTTAGTGAATAAAGGCAATGGAGGAATGAAATGGAACCTGTAGACAATCCTCCTGCCATGCATATCTGCCAGTGTGGCTCAAATACAGGAAAAGCAGCTAGCCACCCAGCTGTTGACTTCTGTTTAGAATTGACATTACCCCAGCCATACACAGGACGAGTACTATACTCCCACTTAGCAGTCTTTACAACTTCAGTATAGTTTGTTCTGAATTAAAAAACTCTAAATTGTTTATAAATCAGAAGATACAGATGATTGGTACCTAAGAAATAAAAGAGGTTTTCACCTCGGCATAATAATGCACAGCATTGACTGTTGAGGATAAATTTATTATGAAATCGAAGATACTAAAATTTGTTTCTTGACAGACTAAAGTGGATCGTTAATATTACCTCCCATCATCACGAATATAACCTTGATTCCAAAGGGGAGTTACTTGGAAACCTTCAGAAACTCTTCTATTAAATTCCTGCATTGAGCAATCTAGTTTCAGGCTTTATGTCACATTACCCTATATTCAAGCATCCATCATTATTTATTTCTAATAGTAAATTGCCCATGTTTCCAGTCTGAAAACTTAAATTAATGCATAACATAAACTCCACATCCCCAAGTATGTAGATACAACATCAACAAACCTGAGGAGTAACCTCTTTGTCGGGTGGTTTCAAACTTTCTCTCGAGGAGAACGTATTACCCAACCTTAGCTCATGCCTGCCTATACGATCAAACAACATTTAAACTCCACATTTTCAACGCCTACCAAAAATGAAACAAACCAAACACCATACTTTCTAAAGAAGATATCACGACTCCAATAACCAACATGCATTAGTGGCTCAACAAAAATCATCAATATTTTTCTACACCAACAGTAAAACAACGACAGACATTGCATACATTCACGTACAACTTACTTCCCCAAAACGATCCAGATTCCTCAGAATACTGACATATATACTTGTCATCAGCTCCAAGTATCTGAGCACCAGTTCCAGTAAACCGCGGTCCATGCTGCAGCACTTCAAAAGGACTCAACCTCTTCTTAAACGCCGGATTCTCTACAGAATACATAAAACAAAAACTTTGCCTCTTTTCAGGAATAGAAACCTTGAAGTACCATCCTTCAAAGAATTTCCTAGTACTCCCATCAAAATGATATCTAATACACAAAACACCAAATGCATTAACTCAACTCCAAATCAAAAAATTCACATCAGAAGTGGAATATGGAGTACTATATACCCGCTGTGAGGCGTACGGAGAGGTCGATTGGGCGGCGTGGGGACGTAGACAGGTTTGATGGTCAGCGCATTCGTCTTCTCAACCGCGTACTCTGGACGAGAATCGGAAGCGGTAGGTGAACCAGTCGCAGCAGAAACTAACCGCAATCGTCCATTTCCGGTTCGACGCGTCGGCGAATTAAATTGAAGTAAATTCGAATCGGAAATGGAAGAACGGAAACCTAATCGATCAGTCCGAAGCTGCATGCTTCGTAGTAGCTGATACGCGTTCGTCTCCATCGCTCCGATGTGGCTTCAGCTTTGTTTGGCTTGGTTTGTTTTCAATGGACCTTAGTGTACCGTAGCTTTTCTCCGAGCAGAGTCAACTCAGTCGCGATGTAAAACGACGACGTTTCGACTTCGAACCAAAAGATATTGTTGAGAATTGAGATAGAGAGTGTAGTGAGAGTTGGTCGAATTGAATGGCGTCGAGTTGCGTTTCGTGGCTTCACTTCGGTCAAACGTTGACTCAGTCGTCGACTTCGTTATCCGCTTTCTCACAGCGTCGACGTAGTTCGTATTCTTCTTGCTACAACGCTAGTCGCCGGCTGGCCATCGCTCACCTCGGCGCCGGTAAGCACTTGGCACACTTCAATTTCCAATTGTTTTGAGTATTTCATGGATTAACTGACGTTCGATTTTTGACTACGGGAACTGTGCAGCTGTTCCTCTTTGGCCGGATGTTGGCGTACCGTTGCGCAATTTTTTGAAGTCTGATGGCAATGCGGCTGAAGCTGTTGCAAGTGAGATTGGTGTGGAGGATGGTGATTTAGGGGAGTGGGTCAGAAATGATAAGAGGAGAATGCTGCATGCTGTTTATAATGTTGGTGACTTGGACAAGACTATAAAGTAAGAAAGAGTTGAAGATATCCACGATGATATGCGAGAATTTGTATTTTGAAATAAGTTTTTATTTTGGTGTTGTAGATTCTATACTGAGTGTTTAGGAATGAAGTTGTTGAGAAGGCGTGATGTTCCGGAGGATGGATATGCCAATTCTTTTCTTGGATATGGACCAGAAGAGTCTAATTTTACTGTTGAGCTAACATATAGTAAGCTTCCTTGTGTATACATGTACGTATTTGTGTTACTTTGGTAGATAGTCTTTTTGTAAGTTTTTTATTTTGCTTGTGATGTTAATAAAGCTGGCCCGTGTTATTTGCAGATTATGGTGTCAACAAGTACAATGTTGGGAATGGATTTGGGTATTTTGGTGTGTCCGTTGAGGATGTAAGCTATTTGGTTTCTAGTTTGCATGTTGTAGCTTCACTAGCTTGTAAAGGTTAAATGTCTTCTGAAGTGTTTTTAGTCTTGATTACATTATGTAAGCTATTTGATTTCTAGTTTGCATGTTGTAGCTTCACTAGCTTGTAAAGATTAAATGTCTTCTGAAGTGTTTTTAGTCTTGATTACATTATGTTACTAGTATTAATTATCCCATGCCAGATGGTGGTGCTGGATAGTCGATTATACATGCTTTTATTCAGTGTTTGTTATTGTTCTGTTTAAGGTTGCGAAAACTGTAGACCTAGTAAAGGCAAAAGGTGGTAAAGTTACAAGGGAGCCTGAGATTTCAAATGAAGACAATAACGTGATTGCTTTTGTCGAAGACCCAAATGGTTATCAATTTAAGCTCTTCGAAAGTTTGCCAACACTTGAGCCTCTCTGTCGAGTTATGCTAAGAGTTGGAGATCTTGATCGGTCTGTAGGATTTTATAAAAAGGTAGCTTTGATCACAAGCATCCCGTGTAAACATGTCACATCTGGATTCTGTTGCTATATTTATTTCTCCCATTGATGTGTGCTATTGTATGTATATTCTGAAGGCGTATGGCATGGAGCTGTACTGGAGAAAAGATAGTCCTGATTTAAAGGTATCCAAACGAGATTTTCAGATTTGATTCTAGGAAAATTGATGCTGTTTTTCTTGTTTACATCTTTGCTTGTATTCAGTACTCGACAGCTCTAATGGGCTATGGTCCTGAAGGCAAGAATCCAGCAGTTGAACTGACTTATAATTATGGAGTCACTGAATATGACAAAGGAAATGCTTATACTCAGGTTGTCATCTACTTCTTCGTCCTAACAAACCATTTGTTCAGTTTACCATTCCTTCAGCGACTTGAATGTATTGCTCCTACCTCCAGATTTAAGAGTCTGCCTATTATTTTGATTAGATTGCAATAGGAACAAATGACGTGTATAAGACTGCAAAAGCTGTAAGGCTGTTTGGGGGAAGATTGTTCGTGAACCTGGGCCGTTGCCAGTTCTCAACACAAAAATTACAGCCTGTTTGGACCCTGATGGCTGGAAATCAGTATGGTTTTATGACTTCGTCATCTTTTCCCGTTTTTTTATTATATTTTTATTGCATCATAATGGTGTCTCTCATTTCATTTATGAGACAGTAGAGTCCAGTAGAATAGACTTGTGTTTTAGGCATTCCCTAATATTTTGTGACTTTGATCTCTCTCTCAGGCATTTGTTGATAATGCTGATTTTCAAAAAGAACTACAGTAATGAAGTGTGATTCTAGCTGAATTGACATGAATAAGAATATGCACAATTCAGACTTCTTATCACTATGGCAGAGAAAAATGCGGCTGTGGAGAAGCTTTTGTTGCAGTACAGTTTGTCCGAAAGTAACTGTAATTTTTGGAGTGGATGAGTGTGCTTCTTGATGTTTGAGGCATATAAGTTGTAAATGTGCGAGCTCATCGATATTTCTTTTGTGGATTTCACAAAGCCTATGTAAAGTCTTTCTTTTGGTCGGCATCAAAAAAACTGACATAGGTTCTTTTTCTGATGGATGCAAAATTAGTGTTCCTGTATGGATATGTGACTAAATTAATAGTAAAATAAGGGAACTCATTTTTAGAGTTTATTCTTATTTTTTGATTGTGAATTTCTTTAGAATAATTTATTTAATAGTATATTAAATTGGATATTTATTGGATTTTAAAAATGGATATGGAAGGTACACGATGGATAAAAAAGTTCACTTTCAACCTCCAGTAATTGCTTACCAAAAGATAGTACACCCATAAATAAAACAAAATTTGTGAAAGTTTGCTGTGGAGGGTTGTAGCTCTACATTCCGCCTCAGACTACATTCTGGACTGGTTTCCATCATTTCAGACTTTCTGGACCTTGTTAGGACGACCACTACCATTATCACGGTCTCTGGAACGGAAATTCTTACCTCCACGGTTGAATCTTCCACCTCTGAAAAATCCAACGGTACTATTAAGCTTTAAACAAAATGAGACACGGGAAAATAACAGAAGAAGGAAGAACAAACATATACCTTCCCCTGCTGCCACCCTTGTTGTCCCTGACCTTATCTTGGTTGTTACGAAGAGCAGTCCAATATTCTTTTTCAGCTTCACCTGCACAAGGAAAACATTAATATATTTTGAATGTAGAATGTACTATTTCGAGGGTCCTAGAAAGGTGGTGAATAGCATATACAGTTGTTCTTGATGTAAGCAGTTAATATAAGCTTTAACAGTTCGCCGGTTTCCCCATATAATCAATCCTCTACTGATTGGATACTTTACGTGCAAAAATATGAGATGGTGAATGTCATTTACCAGTCAGAGGCTCTAAAGTAGCAATGAAATTTTTAACAGCTAATCCACCATCTTCAGCTAACACTGCAGCAGCACGAGCCTTCTGTGAACCTGAAGGATCTTCAAATCTAATGTAGCCCGACTCCTCACCAATCTTGAAATCAATAAACTGCTCAAACAATAAAAAAGGTACGAGTGTTAGAAGTAAAAGTGGCAACATGACACGAAACTAGTTAATCATACTTCATCCCTCAATGGTTACAACCACAAAAGTCCTGCATGCCATGCAGTTGATGTTCGCGAACAATTTGTCAACGAGGGTGGTGAAGTCATGATACCTTGACAGTGCCGTACTTCTGAAACACTTTTTTCAAATCTTCACGCATAACAACATCCATATTATTTATACAATCAGAAGCTTTGGTTTTCTCTTCCCTTCTCTTCTCTTCGCCTTTCTTCTCTTCCCCTTCACAGACCGGGCTGTTAGAAGTGTCATCTTTGCCTTCTATGTTAGCTTCATTCTCAGCCCCATTTTCTTCTGCTGAACCCTCACTCTTGCTATCAGCATTTATTTTTTCACTTTCATCAGCTTTAACATCCTTTTCCTCTGTATCACAACTAACACCATCAGCTGCTGGATCAGCTTTATTATCCTTTTCACCAGAAATACGTTTCTTCAACGAGAAAGCAACAATTAATCCCTTAGAGTAGCTGAAAAAACAATTAGTAAAGTTAATGAAATAATCAGATTGTAAACAACGTACACCAGTTCTAACTGGAATGGTACAACTCCGACTCACTTTTCTGCATTGAATTATTTTTCCAATTTGCGTTTGAATGTGGTTGATAGTTCTCAAACTCCGCCGCTGAATTTTCCCTCTCCACGTCATAGTCTTTCCTGGATAAAAAACACCCGCAAAATTAAGGTCATGAACAACTGGTATTAGTCTGACAAGCTCATGCATGTACAAAGCGTCAGGAAAACAGTAATTTCAACTAACTTTGGTTTGAGTTCCAGCTGAACACCAGCATAAGTCAAGCTTTGCTTCAAAATATTTTCTGCTTCTTCCTCTGATGAGAACTCAATCAAAGCAGTTCCACTAAACATCTTTTTTTCAGCAACGTGTTTGGGAAGTCTAATGCTATTAACCTACCAAACATTTTACAGGGTCATAATCATATAATGAACAAAAAAGTCTAACCAACACATATTTACATGACACACATTTAATTACCAATCGGACTCTTCCCACTTGTTCTAACAAATTGAAACAGACCTCAAATACTTATCTTAATATGAAGATAGCGAAGGTAAACAGTTACCTTAGCCAATTGACCAAAAAAAGACTCCAAATCCTCAGCCTTAACATCGTACGGCAGCGGTGTAGCTGCAATAGTCCTACTGTTCACCTGCTGCTCAATCACTTCCTCCGGATTTGTAAGCTCTGTAGTTCTACCAACCTTCTTCCCTATAGTTCAACAACAACGCCCGGCCCTCAGCAACTCATTCCAAATACACACTCAACAAACAGCAAATCAAATTAGAAGCGCAAAAAAACAGCAGAAATGAATAACTACCATCTTCAGAAATTTTAACAGAAGTAGAGCTTTTAAGCGCGTCGGCCACAAGCTTCACGGTCTCCTCAGATATATCATACTCCTTAACATCTCCCAGACCAAGGTGACCCCTCATCCGAGAAAATGTACAAATCAGTGCCAAACTAACCACTGTAATTCAATCCAGATAAAAAAACAACATTAAAAAAGCATACAACTAATTATTAAACAAAATGTGAAAAAGTGAAAGCGAGAAAGACTGACTTCCATCCTCGCTCTCGGCTACAGTTTTCTTGAGAAAGAAGTCACCAGGGAGGTTGCTGTCGCTGAAGTAATACTCAACCTGAATTAGAATGATAATATTCTTAAAACTGATTCCGGTCATGAATAGTGATGAAATTGATAGAGGATGGAATTGGTGATACCTGACGGATGACTTTCTTGATAGTTTCTTCACTGAGAGAGGTCGCCATGAGAAAGGTAGAAGCTTGAAACTGACGAGGAGCGAGGGAGACAGAGAACGGGGCGTTGAGTTGAAATTAGGGTTTTTGGAGCAACCAATGCTTAATGTTTCTTTAATTACGGAGTTGATTTTCGGAAATAAAATGTATAGAGGACCTTGATTTTCGACAATTTTCCCTTTAATTTAAGGGTTAATTATCAAGAACCGCAATTGTTTTCCAAAAAATGTTCCGATAAATCAAAATTATTGAAAAGTGAAAACCACTCGTATAAATGATTAAAATTCGAACCACGCGGTATTAAATGTATTAATAAAATGATGTTTTTATTAAAATAATTTTTATTAAATAATTTATTATGAAATTATTCTTATTATACTTAAAAATACCAAACAAATTAGAAAAGAGGGTTAACCGTCCCGAACCACCCGTAAAATACAAGTTTTTTCCGGAACCACTCATAAAACAATTTCATTTCAGAAACCACTCTGCCCTTATACCTTTTTTTCTCATGAACGACCAGCTGTTAGTGTGTGATATTCAAGCGCTTTAATTTTGTCATTAACCACCCATAAATTCTATTTTTTTCCTAACCATAACTCAGAAGTTAAATCAATAAAAATTATTTAATTTGGACAAAATAAATGATTTCAAGAGTATCTGAAAAAGGTGATTATTAAATTATGTTAGAGTGTCGAGTATCATTATATTATTATAATTTTAAATAAGTGTTTGATTGTATGTTACGAGGACCTCGAAGAGACATAGTTTAAATTATGTTAAAGTGTCGAGTAATATGAAGTTATTGTACTTCTTTGTCTTTTGATTTTAATCAAAAATGGTATGTCTTCTATAATAATATCAAAAATGGAATGTCAATGGTCAGCCGAGTAATAATTTTATAGAGTTTATATATGGTAAAATAAGATCAAAAATCAATAAAACTATAATTGACATCATATCATAATATTGGTTAACACCAATAAATTTTAAATGTATGGTTTATTACTTGTTATTTTTATTTTATGTTAAATAAATACTATATTTACTATCATTTTTAGTCTTCTTTTGAACCATCCATATGATTTTATTTTTTCACAAACCACCTATTAAGCGCGCTTCTAACGGAAAAGTTGACGGCGTTAACGACTGGTGGTTCTTGAGAAAAAAGGTATAACGGAAGGGTGGTTCCCGGAGAAAAATTATTATATGGGTGGTACCAGGAAAAACGCGTATTTTACTGATGGTTCGGAGCAATTAATCCTAGAAAAATGCAGAAAATTAATCAAACTTAATAAGCAAAATTTAAACTTCAAAATAATTTTCAAAAAATAAAAATAAAATATACCTACTTAATATTTGATAGATTGAAAATAATAAATATTTATAAGTGTTATAAATGTGTATTGGAAAATGATGAATAAAACAATCAGTTGATAAAAATAATCGGTGAAAGTATAATTTTTTTATGGGTATTTGCAGAAAACCACTAACATAATGCTATGTTTTGCAGTAAATCACCATTTTAACAAATAATTACGAATTAAGTATATTATAATAGCATCGTTATTGATAAACTACCATTTTCACAACTCCGTTAGAAATTGTAAAACACGCGCCACACAACGCGTGGGTACATAACTTCAATTCGAAAAATTGCAGAAAACCACCAATGTATTATTTTGCAGAAAACCACCAATTTAATAACTAAGTAGAAAATGACTCTAATATAATATCCCCATTATCAAAAACTACCATTATAATATATAGGTAGTGAGGTGAGGCTACGATTGTCGCTATCTTTGATTAGTAAGACACTATAGACAAGACAAGAAAAAGCTTACTTGTTTGTGAACTGGGTAGTCGATATCCATTATGCAATGATAATAAGCTCTCGAACATGAATTTAATTTTTAGCATTATTTCTTTGACATCCATCAAGATTAAATTAAAGAAGCATGTAGCTAGTAGACATTTATCAAAGAGTTATTATTATTGGAGCCTCCGATCTAACAAGAACAGGGCATCCGATAGTTATTTCAAAATTAGCTATTATTATGATGATTTTTTGCAAAATTGAGATTATAATGGTGGTTTTCTGCAAAAATTGAGATTATAATGGTGGTTTTCTGAATGAAATTAATTAATAAAATAATATTGAATTACTACACGAACGCGCTTTTAACAGTTGACGCAACAGTGACAATGGTGATTTTTTGATAACGGGGCTATTATAATTGATGCATTTCGTAATTAGTCGTTACAATGGTGATTTTCTGTAAAATAATATATTATAATAGTAGTTTTCTCCAATTAACCCTCTTATTTAACATGATGGATGTTCTTTGTGACTAACATTTCATTTAGAATAAATAGCTCTTGTGTTAGAAATACATATGATCTTGCCATTAAAAGAACTATTGAATTTAAATTAAAGTAACTCAAATTGTTAAAATATATTGAGTGTCCCACATTCAGCATAACTAGTAGTTTTGTGCACACATGTGCATATAATTAATTTTTTATTTAGTTATTACAATATAGTTTATATGAATCATCCAAATATGTAAATATAAGGCATGATTATTTGAGAAAGTGAATTGTGGCTTCAAAAGAATCCGTCAGTTGCCCCCTTTCCTGCTTTATATATAGAATAAAAAAAAATTCATATGCCAACCTAACAAAATAAATAAGCAAAACACATCAGCCGAATTTTCATCTACTCAGCCTAGGAACTACAAACCAATAGTTTATCTGCCACATTTACTGGACTATAATATATTCTAACAAATTTCCCAACAACTCATAAATAACTACTAAAATGAATTGCGGATTTTCGGGCATTTAATTTTTCAGTATCAATCCATTATGAACAGTTGGTAACTGCAGTGGCATCTACTAGAATATTCATTTTCATTGAACCAGTTCGCCTCAGTCATAACTTATAATTTTTAAAATAATAAACTTATTTAAAAAATTACTGTATTTTATTACTTTAATAATTTTCTAATTTAATCCTACCAGAGTAGCATATTCTTATTGACACGCTGCTTAAATCCAATTGCAGCCAGTTGAAGCTTCGTATTTTTCAATACTATGTAATTTTAACTCATTCATTCCAGTTTATTGTTGACATCTTGTGACCTCCTAGAACAACTGCGGATAAAGATCAGAAGAGACGTTATATATTTGTGAGACGATAGAACTTGATATTAATCATGGATTAATCAGACGTTTGAGATTAATCTGATTTTTAATATAAAAAATGGGTGGTAGAATTTACAAAATACACGAACAGTTAGATTTGACTGTTATTTTTAGTTTAAATCGCATTCCTTGAATTATCATTAATCAACAGGTTTTTTTTTAAATTATTCCAACGTCGCTCAAGGCGGAAATGCACTGGAGATGGCTTGAATCCCCAATCTTTGAGATCAGAATCTCGGAGACCGAATGGCTGACCGTTAGGCCGCTACTCCTTGTGCATTAATCAACAGTTAAGATTGTATCTTACGGTCTCACGAAAAGTTAATCATCCTCATTGATCTTTCTGTCACAACTGCGAGACGCTTATTTAGGCGTCCATTTATTAGTTTTAATTTTTTAATCTAATTAAATTAGTTAAAAGAATTTTTGTGGTTAATAATTTAAATAATCAAGAAAAGAAATATTTAATAAAATGGAGGATAGTTTAGTTCACAGTAGTTTTGAACTGTAGCGCTGTTCCCGCTCAAACACTCCCCAAGTCAAACCCTATCTGTTTTATTTTCTCTCGATTAAATAATTATTTAATAAAATCCTCCTGCACTTATACGCTCCTCTCACTCTCTCCGTGAAAATCATCGCTTTACGATCGGAGCTCAAACCCTAGCTTCATTTTGCCTTCGCTCGAGCCCCTATTTTTCGGCCTCCGATCTGAGTACGTTCGCTCGATCCAGTGGCCTCATTTGTCAATCGATCGAACTTCAGTCGTTTTGATTTTGATTTTTTCGGACTGCGAGCTTAGTGGATTTGTGTGTTGATTTGAGACATTGAGTTCGGCGTTTGACATTTGAGTTGATATTATTTGACTTTTTATGTCGGCAGTTACTGTTTGATTAAGCTCATTTGCGTAGCTGAAATCGATTCGGTTATTTGACTTTGTGTCAATTGTGTTGAGCAATTTAGTGTCCACATTGGCTAGTTCATGATATGTTTGAGTTTCTATTAAATCATGAATCGAGATGCGTAGCTGAAACTGATATTCGTAACTTAAGAAATAGGCTTGATGAGCATGTCCTTGTGTTTTTCTAGGCATGAGGATATGAGTAGCAAGCAGATTAGAGCTACCGCTGCAGCTGCGAAACACGGAGAACCTACTATGAGGGTTACGCGGGCCAGGGCTAAGTGTTTGGTTTCATTGAATGGAGTGCCATCACTTTCAGAATTGGATGAGATGTCAGATGGTCGAGTGAATTTGAAAAGATCAGCTGAGGAAGAGCTGAGACCAAAACCCGGCATTTCTGGTGTTTCGAGTGATGGAAACAAGAGGAGAGCTGTGATGAAAGATATATCCAATTTACTTTGCAAGAATGCAGCTGCTCATATAGATGAAGTGCAGGTTGGATATTTGATTTCTAATTATGCATTTCCCTCTGAGACTAAATGCTGCAGATCAAGTAACAATATCAAAGATGAAATAATTCAAAACAGCATCACTGAAAGGAAATATGATTCTAACTCTTTAATTTGTTTTTTCTTCTGAAAATCAATGAAATTTAGATGTTTACTTTCATTATGTTAGATGCGCAAACCAAGGGTTCCCTCGAAGAAGAATGTTAAAGCCATTCCACCTGCTACTTCGATCAATCCTCCTCCAGTTGACAAAAGCCAGACAAAAATATTTAGTAAAGATCCTTCTATGATAACTTCTAGAAATAAGTACATTGCAGATCCGAATCTTGGGGGCAGCACAAACCTTGGTTTCCCTTTTGTAACTAAATGTTGCACCTCCAAAACTGCTGCCTCGCTCAAGAGCTTCTCGACTGAAGGTGTTATATCTTGTACTTCCTTCTCTGTTTTCATGAGTTAATGTGAATAGGGATATTTGATATCTGTAGATCTGTGAGGAGAGGATATCTCTAGCATATTGTATACCATTGTGGCGCTCTGCAAATTTGTAGTTTATACATTTTTTTATCATTGGTGAAACCATGTTTTTAAATGCTCACTTTATTCAGTTTTTTATTCATGCAGTTGGCAGTGAGGTCTGTGATGATCTTGAAGCGTCTAATAAACTAGCTGTAGCTGACATTGACTTGAAGCAAAAGGATCCAAAATGGTGCAGCGTGTATGCATTTGAGATCTACAATCATCTGAGCATCATAGAGGTCTGTAATTAATTATGACAGCAAAATGCACTTGAGATTTACAGTCATCTGCGTGTTTGCCAGTTCTGCTGCTATGACATTTTACAGTTTATATCTAAGCCTTATAAATAAAATATTAGTTTGTAAAGATGTGTACATTAGGGTCTAGGGATCACCCCTCTTCTATTTTAATTTGTTTCTATAGGATGTAACCAGAGCCAAATGGCTCTTACTGTTACTTGTTTATCTCACTGTGGAAATATTTCCTTTGCCAGCTTGAATGTAGGCCATCTGACAGTTACATGGAAACAGTTCAGAAGGATATCACTCAAGGGATGCGAGCAATTTTGATTGACTGGCTGGCTGAGGTTAATGCACTTTTAGTTTTCATTAACTTTAGTGGTCTCAAGGTCACACTGTTGGTAACTTCAACTCTCATGCAGGTTTCAGAAGAGTACAAGCTGGTTCCCGACACCTTATATCTCACTGTGAATCTTATAGATCGATATCTTTCCTTAAGTTTTATAGAAAGGAACAAACTCCAGTTGCTCGGTGTGACTTGTATGTTAATTGCGTCGTAAGTTCTCTAGTTTTTTAGTGCTATTTAAGAATCTTTGAAACATGTATCTGTCTATTTCTCTCGTTTTCTTCCTCCATTTAAAGTTTGTTGAAAATAAATTTCCTTAGCAACCACTTATGTCATTCTGTAGACTACTCAATGAATTCTTTGACTTCCTTCGTATCCAATCACATCGTTTGTCCTTCGAATAATTTCAGTAAATATGAAGAAATCTGTGCACCTCATGTTGAAGACCTCTGCTTTGTAACAGATAATACATACTCGAAGCAGCAGGTAACCTTGAGTTTGATGATTTCCACTAGTGTTTTTGTGAGATGCTTTGGTTGTGAATTATTCCGTTGTAGCTTGTAATTAAAGTTAGGGTAGAATGAATTATGCATTTACTGAATCATATTAGTTATCCTTGTGTATAATGCAGTCGCGAGGACAGTTTCAGCTTATTTGTGTGAAACTTGGGATTTATGAAAGTGCTTCTGTCAAAGTAAAACTTGGGACTATTTCATTATTACTGTTTCCCACAGGTACTAGAAATGGAGAAACAAGTTCTGAATCAATTGTGCTTCCGATTATCGGTTCCTACAACAAAATCTTTTCTCAGGTAACTGGTTTAGTTAGTACTAAGTAATTAGAGGATTGTGATCAGGATTTAACAGATTTCCTGTTGCTACCTATTTCAGGAGATTTGTTAGAGCAGCGCAAGTGTGTGATGAGGTAGGATCTGAGATTTAAGAAATGATTGTAGCATAAAAAATAATTGAGTGAAGTTTGAAGTCTTATACTGGTCATCAGGATCATGCATCGGAACTGGAGCTCTTGGCAAACTATCTGGCGGAGTTGTCTCTCATGGAATATAGCTTTGTGAAGATTTTACCCTCCCTAATAGCAGCATCAGCTGTGTTTCTTGCTAGATGGACTATTGACCAATCAGCTCACCCATGGGTGCGTGTAATGCATTTCATTTGGTTACTAAATGTCATTTGCATTCCAGTTGATACATCTTATGTTTAACATTTGTATGCATATATTCCGTGCAGAATTCAACACTTGCATTTCACACCAACTACAAAGCTCTCCAGCTAAAGCCTACAGTTATTGAAATGCAAAGTTTGCAACTAACATTAATGCTTGCCCTCTCAATGTTATACGGGAAAAGTACAAGCTACAGAAGGTACTAAAATTGACCATAGTGTTTTATATGATTTCCTATTGAACCTTTTATCAATGACATCTTATATTCTTTGCAGTTTAAGAGTGTAGCAACTATGTTACCGACCAAACCAGTACAGTCACTCTTCTAAAAGAAAACACCCAAAAGCAGGCAACTCGGCCATCATTTTCCTTACCTGAATCTCTTTTTCAGCACATGAAGTGAAGCCACAGTACATAAAGAGTTTCCCTATCCCTATGAAACCTCATGCTGTTGCCTTTCAGTCAGTCAGTCATCCAGCCAGGCCGTCTCCAAATCTCTCTATAATTGTTGTAATGCGCTTCAGCTTGAATCTTGCAAGCTGGTGGCCATTTTATATACAATTCTCTATTATTCTCTGCCTGAGGGAATTTCGCTTATGCCAATAAACATCTGCTCAAAATAGCAAACCTTCCAATAAAATAAAATATGCCCTCTCTTATACATATTTATTTCATGCAATGACCACGCCCTACAGATAGGCATGGATATTAATTACTAATATCAAGCAATTCTCAACTTCGTAACTTCTTCGAGCAGACGAGAATCTGATCATCGAACATTAAGGAAGATGAAATAGTGACTTTCAAAATACTGATTTTGTACTGCATTTCCACTATATGTATATGTGAAGAGATTAGATTCTTTTAGAGAAAATATTTAAGGTGCACCACGTATAAAAAAACGTATGGATAAGTGACAAGAAATTGGGTGTTTTGATAATTTCTCAAAATTTATATACAAACGTGCAAATGTTGCAAGCGGGTTTAACTTCTTCCCAACATTCAAATTGTATGAATGACTTTTTTGTGACGTACATAGTTTGATAAAATAAATTCGACTTGATAAAATTTAAATTGACTATATTTATTTTGAATAAAATAGTTAATAATTTATCTTATTTTATTCTGAATTTCTTCGTAATCCATGATACCCAATAAGATAAATTCTGTTTAATCTATAAGCGAGAAATAATGACTGTTTGAGATCTTGAATCACAAGTAATTACAGTGTGGTCACATGTAATACAATTTAATTGAGAATAGGTGTGAATTTTGTCTATTTCCGTTGGATGAAATATTTGAATTGAAATATGAAATATGAAACCGCCATCGTCGGACACGACCTCTACCAATCAATTAAAATATATCATTTTGAAATCCAGACCTCAACCGATGCGTACTGAGATTTAGTGCAGCTAGTTTTAGCAAAAGGTTCACTAAAAACTATGTAGGTTATAACAAAAAATGTCAAATCGACATTATTTTTTTTTGAATTCGCAACAAATAATAGCGCATTACGGGATCTGAATCCTGCAGATGCCTTAATACTCCGATCACCAGGGTTTTTTATATAGCAAAGTTCTCTTCTTTCATAAAAAAATATTTATCAAAAAATATATTTATTATATTCATGTAGCAAAGTTCTCTACTTTAATCATATAAATAATTATTTCTATTTTATATACTAATTTAATATATAATTTATCAAAAAAATATTATTATAAAGATTGCAAGCAAGAGCAGGTCTAACTTTCTCCCCAAGCCAAAACTTCCTCAGTTTCCTCATCGTCTCTCCACCGCTCAGATCTCTCAATCAATCAATTGAAGATGGCCACAGCCAGTACCGACACGATTACGCCTCCTCCTTCCGGCGATTTGCACGCCGCAAAAGGAGCCAGAAAGCAAGGCGAGGGTTTGAAGCAGTATTACCAACAGCATATCCATGATTTACAGCTTCAGGTTCGTCAGAAGACTCACAATCTCAACCGTCTTGAAGCTCAGCGTAACGACCACAACTCCCGCGGTTCGTCGATCTATCCGTTCCTTAATTTTGATTTTTAAGTTCTTTTAGGGTTTGTGTACAACATATTGTGTGAAATTGTGCCCTAATTTGATAAGCGGATGGACGCTATTTACCCACTTTGTATTGAAATTGGCCTTTGCTTGATGTTTCATGGTTCTGAATTTGAAATCCCCAGGTGTTTTTTGTTGATTTACCTCTGACCTGTATATAAAAAATTGAAGATTCAAGTGTTGTTTGATGATTGTTTGTTGGAATAATGTGGTAAATGAGTATCAATTTGGTATGGCATTTTATGCGGACTAAATTACTAATCTAACTCAGTCAGATTTATCCATTTGGCTTACCTGTGTGCTTTCATGTTAATTGTGGTAATGGACTCAGTGAGAATGCTCCGCGAAGAGTTGCAGTTGCTTCAAGAGCCTGGTTCATATGTGGGTGAAGTAGTGAAAGTTATGAGCAAATCCAAAGTGTTGGTGAAGGTAAAATGTTTACTTTTGTAGATTAGCTCTCATAAATGTGTTTTTACTTGCTACATGATGGCAGTCTGTCTTCTAAAGTTGCTGATAGCATGCTACTAATGTAGATTGGTGTTTGCTCACTGATTTGTCTTTAATTGCTTGCATTACGGTTTTGTGTGTTTTCAACATTACTGAATACTGATAGCATGTTACAGAGACTTTGTCACACTTGTGTGCGTAGTACAAGCTGTCAACTTCTCTTTTGGATTGATAGTATGTTTTTTGAACTGATTTGCACTGTAGGTGGATATTTAGCGCTTAAACAATGCACTTTATGTTTCTCTCTCGCATCATATAGTTTACGACGAAGTGCAAGCCTGAGCATTCTCATACCTTGTTTTGTAGGTCCATCCTGAAGGCAAATATGTTGTCGACGTAGATAAGAGCATAGACATCACTAAGATAACTCCAACTGCCAGAGTCGCACTTCGAAATGATAGCTACACGCTACACTTGATATTGCCTAGTAAAGTGGACCCTCTTGTTAACTTGATGAAGGTTGAAAAGGTTCCTGATTCTACATATGACATGATTGGAGGTCTTGATCAGCAGATTAAAGAAATGAAAGAGGTATTCTGTTACACATTATTCATTGTGCACTTGTTAGTGCAAAACTTCGAAACAAATTAAGTGATTTTCGAGCATATTTGGAATCTTCTCAATCCATGTCTGCAGGTCATTGAGTTGCCAATCAAACACCCCGAATTGTTTGAGAGTCTAGGAATTGCCCAACCAAAGGTAAGGAAATACCGCGTGAGCATGAACTTGTTTTGAAAACTTTTAGGTCTTCCATTTACGCCTCTTTAATAATAATTCCTGTTTTCTGTACCTAGGGTGTCTTGTTGTATGGGCCTCCTGGTACTGGAAAGACCTTGCTTGCAAGGGCAGTGGCTCATCACACTGACTGTACCTTCATAAGAGTTTCTGGATCCGAACTCGTCCAGAAGTATATTGGTGAGGGGTCTCGAATGGTTAGAGAGCTCTTTGTTATGGCCAGGTTTGTGCTACATAGTTTTTAGTATTTCTTAACTCTCATGCACCGTGCCACAGTGTGTTAGTTTGATATTGGGTGTGACTTTGGCCATATTTTTCTTACTTATACATATTTATACAGGGAACATGCTCCCTCAATCATCTTTATGGATGAGATTGACAGTATTGGATCTGCTCGTATGGAGTCTGGAAGTGGAAATGGTGATAGTGAAGTGCAGCGAACTATGCTAGAACTACTCAACCAGCTGGATGGTTTTGAAGCATCAAACAAAATCAAGGTACAGATTGCAGCTGCTTGAAATTACTATTGTGTAATGCTTTAGTGGCTTATTTTGTAGGCATTTTATATTTTTGAATTTTCATGGGTGCTTATGGCTACAAATCGTATTGATATCTTGGATCAAGCCCTCCTCAGGCCTGGGCGTATTGATCGGAAGATCGAGTTCCCCAATCCCAACGAAGATGTAAGTTTGTTATCTACACCGAGTGGTTTATAATTTAAACAATATTGGTTTAGTTTTTCATTTTGTGTTATTGGATACTTTTTCTTGCTGCTATATAGAAGTAAAATATAAAGTCAGTAGTGAAAGTATTCGCATTTATTTATTTCACTTTGTGGCAGTCTCGGTTTGATATTCTCAAGATTCACTCTAGAAGAATGAACTTGATGCGTGGCATTGACCTGAAAAAGATAGCTGGGAAAATGAATGGTGCATCAGGGGCAGAACTGAAGGTAATGTTGTTTCTTTTCAATTGTTTATCTACACTATTGGATAAGCTGTTGACTCAGGAACCAAACTGAAAAGTACAAATAATTTTGCAGGCTGTATGCACTGAAGCTGGTATGTTTGCTCTCAGAGAGAGAAGGGTCCATGTAACCCAAGAGGATTTTGAGATGGCTGTGGCTAAGGTTATGAAAAAAGAGACTGAGAAGAACATGTCACTCCGGAAGCTTTGGAAGTAAATGGAGTCTGCTGCTTGCCAAGTGCTTCATATTTGTTGTTTACCAGTCAACTATTTGGTTTTCAAGTTAGCAAAAATTGAAAAAAAAATTCTGCTACATCCTTATGCTCCAAATGAACTTCAGGACTGCACGTAGGTCTCTCATTATCTATGTTTGTTTATGTCAGTTAAAGAAGTATATCCATTTTCATTATCAGTTTCACATTAGAAACAGTAAACATAATGTAATCCGAGATTGCCTACCCATAACCCAATGAAAACAGGTATTCAAAATATGTACTTCATAGCAACTCTAAATGAGAATCCACATCATATGTTCGCCAAGTACTTGATGTTGGAATTCCACATTGACAAAGTGAGCAGCTGCTGGCGATGAGAATAATTTACAAAATCACCTCCGATCGGAATATTTGCTCCTCATATACCCTTTGTGCTTTTTTTGAAAATGTGTTTATAATAATAAAAAA